>JAVQJS010074496.1:0-16941 GCA_036024795.1 Galaxias rostratus
GTGTGTGTGTGCACATACAGTACAGACCAAGAGTTTGGACACACCTTCTCATCTATCTCAAAGAGTTTTCTTTCTTTTCATGACTATGAAAATTGTAGATTCACACTGAGGGCATCAAAACTATGAATTAACACATGGAATTATATACCTAACAAAAAAGTGTGAAACAACTGAAAACATGTCTTACATTCTAGGTTCTTCAAAGTAGCCACCTTTTGCTTTGATTACTGCTTTGCGCACTCTTGGCATTCTCTTGATGAGCTTCAAGAGGTCCAACAGTCTTGAAAGAGTTCCCAGAGATGCTTAGCATTGGTGGGAACCAGGCATGTAGAGTCCATCCGTTCACCTTTTCTGCGTCGCTCAAAGGTTGTTGGAACCAAAGATCTCAAATTTGGACTCATCAGACCAAAGCACAGGTTTCCACCGGTCTAATGTCCATTCCTTTTGTTCTTTAGCCCAAACAAGTCTCTTCTGCTGGTTGACAGTCCTTAGCAGTGGTTTCATAGCAGCTATTATACAATGAAGGCCTGATTCACACAGTCTCCTCTTAACAGTCGTTTTATAAATGTGTCTGTTGCTAGAATTCTTTGGGGCATTGACCTGGTATCTAATCTGAGCTGCTTATATCCTGCGGTTTCTGAGGCTGGTGACTCGGATGAACTTATCCTCCGCAGCAGAGGTGACTCTTGGTCTTCGTTTTGTGGAGCGGTCCTGATGTTAGCCAGTTTCTTTGTAGCGCTCGATGGTTTTTGCGACTGCACTTGGGGACACTTTCAAAGTTTTCCCAATTTTTTGAACTGACTGACCTTCATTTCTTAAAGTAATGATGGCCACTCGTTTTTCTTTCCTTAGTTGCTTTTTTCTTGCCATAATACAAATTCTAGCAGTCTATTCAGTAGGACTATCAGCTGTGTATCCCCATGACTTCTGCACAACACAACTGATGGTCCCGACCCCATTTATAAGGCAAGAAACCCCACATATTAAACCTGACAAGGCACACCTGTGAAGTGAAGACCATTTCAGGTGACTACCTCTTGAAGCTCATCAAGATAATGCAGTGTGTGTGCAAAGCAGTAATCAGAGCAAAAGGTGGCTACTTTGAAGAAACGAGAATATAAGATGTATTTTCAGTTGTTTAACACTTTTTTGTTAAGTACATATTTCCACATGTGTTAATTTATAGTTTTGATGCCTTCAGTGTAAATCTACAATGTCAATAGTCATGAAAAGAAAGGAAACTCATTGAATGAGAAGGTGTGTCATAACTTCTGGTCCGTACTGTATGCATTCTGTTCAAATCTGTTACTCTAGTTAAATTTTATAATTCTTTAAAACAGAAGAATATTAGCATTAGGGCATAACTTAAGATGGAAAATGCTTAAACAACAACAAGGCTATATGATCTGCATCCCTTGTCGGTCATGTAAATGGCGGTCTACTGTATCCAAAACTAAAGTACATAAGTCAGGAACCGTTGAAGCACCTTGCCTTAGCATGACTGCCACTTAGGAAGGTACCTAACATTCAAATGACTCAAAGTATCCAACATTGAACTTGGCCTGTGAGCACTTTGGGTGACTAGAAATGCATTTTATCTAATGTTTTCAATTTGTTGTAATTTTCCATCATCTGACAAATAAATCAACACAAATCAATGTTTTACGGCAGTTTTACCAATTGTGTTTCAATATTTTACTTGTTAAAGACATGGCTTTCCTACTCACATGTAGCCTCAGGATCAGCAGTGTCAGGTGACACTTCCTGATCAGCATCCTCTTCTCCAAACAGCTGGCTGAGTTTTCCAAGAAAACAAATTAGTTGACTGATACTTAACACATTTACCAAATGTATTCAAAAAACGGTTTTTACATTTTTGTAAATAAAACTCTATACTGAAAGATAAGTTAATTCCAGAGTCATCTAATTTGTAATAATGCAAGTAAAGTTGGTATATAGGGGCACAAGTTTTCGTCTTACTTGAAGAGGTACTTGGCCCACACTATGCAATGGATAGGCTCAGAAGGGGTGTTCCTTATAGTGCACCCTGGGAAAGTCTTTTGGGTGGGCTTAGGCTGGCACTCGTAACACTCTGTCAGACCCTAAAAACAGGGAGAGGGGAATAAGGAATGAGGTTAGCGAGATAATTTATTTATAGGTTAAGATAAAATACAGGCTTCAAAGTTGTCATACAAAAGCTACATCTGCACATCAAATTCGAGCAGCAATAGCCTACCCATCCTTGTAAGTATAAGACTTAAGAAAATAATTCCTAACTTTAATACATCTACATTAAAAAAAATATATAAATACATTTATTTGCCGTTTAATTTAAGAACAATGCATGCCTACTTAGAAAAATACATAAAAATGTCTTGCATGACAGTGAACTTCATGAATGTGTCATCCTTGGTGCATTTGAAATGAAACAGGAACCACATTAACAGTTCGGGGGTCCCTTGGTTGGTCAATTTTCTAAGGCGCATATCACAAAGGCAAGTTCTTCACGCAGCAGTTTGAGTTTGATTCGGCCTTTCATTGTATGTCACCCCTTCCCTCCTGCCTTTCATGTCCATCTACAGTCATGTCTAATAAAGCAAAACATGCTTCACAAACAACTATCTATTAAGAAGGGTTTGGGAATAAGTATACCAAGGCCAGCTAAACCAAATAGGAAATTTAGGGTGACTGGGATTTGGAGAATTTGATAGAGCCCCTCTTCCTTCCATTAAAAATGCTGCTTGGAGGTCCTGTGGGCATGTTCGAACATGATAGCTGTTGTGCCAGTTGTAAATGACAGAGCCAGATAAGTATGCACATAGAACATAGGTTATCCATAATAAGACAAAGCAACTTCTGTATTATTTATAGTTGATTGATTTGTGACAATCCAAAACCCTGAGGGTTACCAAACGGCTAATAGATAGGGTATTGGATGAAGTTTTTAATTCCAAAACAGCCGTTTCTGGGACTGCGGAGAATGCTGTGTAAGCTATATGTAGGAGGATCTGCAGGGTCTAGACCTTTAAGCGGAAACAAACTAAATTGAACTCCAAGGAGATCAAACGACTGTTGACTTAATTTTTGGAGGTAGTCCAACCCATTATCTAAGAATGGAACAATAAATAATAATTTGTATAGATGCATGCTAGGTGAATGCTGTAACAGGGAATTTTCGCAGGCAATATCGATGAAAAGCCAAAAGCAAGGGTTCCATGTATGGCCCATTCATAAGGCCTGTTGGGTCCGAACCCCACTAAAAATAATAATCCACCCAGAAACATAGTTCTTTCCCAACAAAATGTACTATAATTAATTGACTTTAATAAATATTACCAAGTGCAAAAAGTTAAACCAACTAGTCGACAATCTGTGAAAGATAAAATCATTATTTAATTGATTAATTCTCATTTTAGACAATCTTGAATAATGTTGGGGCAAGAGACCTCACTGACAGATTGTCACTGTCAGATTTGTGGCACCTTGTGGTCAAAAATGTAACTGCAACGAGTGCCAATAGAAGCTTATTGGGGCAGGAATGAGTCTGCCCCACTCTCCTACTCTGCAGCCCTCGATCGGATTCTTGAATTAGACCATAACTTTAGACTACTGCAGAAATTACAATCAGGATTGTTGCGCTTGCCGTGTCTAAAACAGTATTGATTATAAATAAAAACATAATAAGAACAGTTAGAAATTAAGCAGTTTTGCCTTGATAGAACAGACCAACAAATAAAGAGAAACCCTTCACCACGATTTTCTGAACATGAATAATTGGAGTAGGCTAAGCAATTTCTAGACATTGCTTCAGTTTATTGTGGGTGGTCATCTGTCGCAACATAGCTCTACTCAGGTAATATAGGATAGCCTATTTTTCATCATTCATCATTGAAATGCGTTGGCTCTCGCAGCTTTCCCTGGGATTCTGGCTGGAATGTTTACAGTTTATGTCTATTAAATAGGATTGTAATTATTGTACATCATTAATACAGTACTTAAAACTAATTCACATATTAAATTATTTACATACCAATATCAAAAGTGGGTGTGGCAACTGGCAACCAATTCAGGAGAATAAGCCAATACCTCCCACACTAGTATTTGTGATTAAAGGCCACTAGCAAAAGGATCCCATACAAAATGCCTGGTTTGGATGGGAAAGTGTGTTCTAACTTTTGACAGATGCTGAACGGTGCAGTGTGTCCAAACCTTTGACTGGTTTATATTTTAATTCAAACATGAGCCACATTATTTGAACACAATAAAACGTGTCTTTGCAATACCTTCTTGATAACAGTCACTTGTCCCAGGTAACCAGCAGTGCCACTCTCAATCAAAGGAACGTCCGCAGCCAGACACATTCGGTTGACATGGTTACGAGCCGCTGCAAGTACAGAAATAGTGATTAAAGTATGACAAACATGCAAGACAGCATCACCACCATGTTGTGCTCCTCTTTGTATTAATAATGGTAAATATCCACTCTAGGCCAAATTGTCACATAGATCTTTGTTCCTGTTTGTTATAAAGTGAGTGACATAATAATAAGCACATGACAGGAAGATTGCAGAGGAGCAATTTATCTATTTATCATATCAAGCAACCCAGCCTTCCTTAAATGTTTATAACCCTGCCCCTTACAACTCTATTATAGTTATTTTAGAGTGAGGGCAAGTTTAACGCAACTGAAGTTTGCTACAATGTTGCACATTGAAACAATAGGATATAGAGTAGATACAGAATCTCGCTGATAGGCAACTAAGAAGTCTCCACATATTATAGAAACCATATATACATACACACAATGGAAAAACTGTAGAGGTAGTTATCCTGCCATATTAAAAAAAAGATTTTCATATATAAATGTAATGCTCACTGATGGACACTGATTAAACATGATACCATGTAAACATATAGTCAATTATATTTTAAGCTAATTGGCAGTCAAATCTCAAACAATTAGTGGATTTAGCAGATTATCTTTTTAATTATTAAACTAGAATGTCTGTGGCTATAAGTAAAATGTGTTAGGTGTCTTTGTGCAATTAAAAACAAAAAACAAACTGGATGAAACATCTTTTATACATTTTCAAACATGTGCAAGAACGTTTAAGAGGCGGAAGGCAAATAACATGTGAGGGTAGTTGTGATTTGGTCTTTTTATCCAGTCGGTGGTGATGTACTACAATCTGTATCGACTGTTCAACCAGTAAATTGTGCGGCTAGATGTTCAAGATATCGCTTTGAATTTAGACATTATTAAAGGGATCAATGACTTTTCATACCTGTAGACAGCTGACATTTAATGGAACCTACAAAGGCCAATTTCAAGCAACCAACCTGTGTTCCAATTGCACACTGTGTTAGCTAATTCAAGTCTGTGTTAAATGGCTAATCAATCATTAGAAAACCCTTGAACAATCGGTTAGTACAGTAGAAAAGCTGTAATGATTAAATAAGCGATACAATTGGCCTTCCTTAAACTGAGTATCCCGATTATTAGCATTTGCCGGTTTGATTATAGTTCAAATTGGCTCCGAAAAATTTAGTCTTCAGAAACTCTTCAGTCTTTTCTTGCTTTGAAAAATTAGCAATTGCCAAGAAACTGGGGATCTCATTCAAAGGTATAAACTAATTTCACAGAACACTGCATACTGGCTCTAACCAGACAGGGAAAAGAAGTGGGGCAAACTGGTGCCAGGGCAGGAGAGGGACTAATTCAGCCTGGGAGATTCATGCTTCAGACTAGACCACATCATTTCCAATTGAGCGCAAATAAGCTCAGCATCACAACTTGTTTATTTTCACACATATGACAACACTGTCAAATGTAAAAACTTAAAAAATATATATATAAAATCTCAAACTGAACAGCACTAAAACATTACTCCTCTTAATTGGCACCAAACAGACCCTCACTAAGGTTGGAAATATCTTAATCTCCATTGATGGTCTTACCGTCCATCCCTTCCCTTCAGTATGCAATCTTGGCGTATTAGCGTGAATTGTCAATCTTGACAGCTCTTAATATGATGACTGGATTTGAGGTCAAATGTACCTCAATTATTAAATTAAACTATTAACGTTAAGCAAAATGGGTTTATTTAGTCTATTTTGGACTAATTTTACAAGAAGTCCTAACAGAAGTTCATAGTTAATGTTTCTAAAATTAGAAAGAGTAAAAGCAACACGACAGGTTTGGTGAATCCAAACTAGCTCCATCTCATCAACTCTTTTATTCTACCAGATAATCACTTCATGAATCCTTATTTGTGTGTTGAAAATACTTTCACAACATTGTTTATCGGGAACATTTTGCTAGGTTCATCTTATTCAACAGCTGGAAGCTTTAAGGCTCTAATGAAGAGAATATGATAAGGCTACCACTAAGTCTTTGATCAAACCTTTCACATTTGTGTGTATGTGTGAAATGTGAACAAAGTGTGCGTTTTAGTTGGACAGCCATCTCCAGACCCACAACTGGTGGAGGCCTCTCTGAAAGCTGAACCTCAGAGCAGGAGATGTACCATGGTGACATGACCTCTCAGGAGGAAGACCAACTGGATGGGCTGGACCCTGATTCCCAGGCGACACCATCAACTAGGAATGATCGTGTAAATGTGTGTGTTTGATCGATAAAACATTTAATAATCACATTCCTAACACTTACAATACACTAACTTTGTTACCCTTTAACATTTTGGCTATGACTACTCAGTCTCGCACAGGTCTTAAGTCAGCTTGAAAGCGTAAACGCTTCCCTGACTACCCTATCTTGCCTATTTTGACAACAATAGATAGACACCCAAACCTCTCTCTATACCAAGTTGACCGTATAATATTTATTTGGACAGCGTGCATCAGTCTGTGCTGTCTATTACAAATGTATTGGTAATATCCTTGCAAGGGGAAGTAGGGTGGTTGATGTCCATGAGACTTCTCATCTCAAACTCCTAAGCTTCTTCTGCTTTGTCATCATTCCACATAGCCATGTACGTGAAATGCTGAAGTAACCCCAAAACTGCTGGTTATGATATTCCATCCATCCATTATCAGAACCGCTTATCCTATGCAGGGTTACGGGGGGGGCTGGAGCCTATCCCAGCTGACATCGGGCGAGACGCAGGGTACACCCTGGACAGATCGCCAATCCATCGCAGGGCTAACACATAGACATACAACCATTCACACACACATTCACACCTATGGACAATTTGGAGTCTCCAATTAACCTGCATGTTTTTGGACAGTGGGAGGAGACCGGATTGAAAAAGTAAAAAACGAATTGATCCTAAAGTTACTTGAGGTGATCCAGAATGTAAAAGTAAAAGGCTTTGCTTTACTCGGGTTAGGGACTGGAAGAGGAGCACATTACAAATCAGAGGCTTTGTTGTGTTTTCAGGTGTTTTGTAATAATATGTTGTTCAACTTGGTCCTGAAATAGTAATATTTTTAAATCATTTATATTTAGTATACGACCCGGCCCTCGATAAGCGGCGGATAATGGATGAAAGGCGCTAATTATTATTACAAAATATTATCTCCAATCTTCAATATGGTGAGTGAGAATATCATGAACTTGATGATGATCAATTAATTTGTGATTGGTGCATCACAAATCCATATTTCTTTACTTACAGATTAGATTTTTTTTAAGTTTTGGGTTTAGGCAGCAAATTATTAACTGGTGATTCTAGCAAAATACATAGACAGATATTTTATTTTATTTTTTTTATACTATTTTAGAATAAAAATAAATGGGATCGTTAACTGTTGTTTCAGCCCACGAGCTGGGTAAGTTTTTGACATGTATGTAGAAATTTGGTCTGTGCTATGCGAGATTATTTAAAAGGATTATGTCAAAGTCTTGTTATCATCTCAATTAAAATCAAAGAAATTAAAAATCTCTTAGTGCTAGAGAACCAAATTCTTCCTGAAGACTTTGAATGCTCAACATGACAACAAAATGTTTTGGTTGTACTTTTAGATCATAAACTGTGGGGACAAATGCTTCATAAACCTAAGTGTAACAGTTTAAGTATGTCATATAAATCGGTTGAAAGGTGCGTTAAGGAGTAATCATGGACCAGCCTACCTCTGTTGTCAAGCGCGTTCATTACCACCATGAAGTTCCGGAAAAAATCCACGTTGTAGTCAGGACTATTGAAAACAATAACGGAATAATCATTAGTAACACCTCAAGAAGATGCTACACTCCTTTTAAAGTCACATTAATGTAATTAGCATCTTCGATTGCACTTATGTCTTCCCCTTTTCTCCTTCCTAAAGTGTATAGGTCAGAATAAGCACAAAGCTAAAGCCTTAGACTTGCATCAACTGCCACTTTCAAAGGAGAGCATAAACTGTCCTACGGTGACTTGCAACACATATTCTTTTTAAGCTTTATGAGAATATTATTCCTGGCCTGGATACAGGTAAACTACATTCAGCATCACAAAACAATATTTTCTTATTAAACCTTTTCAATGACCGGATTTTAAGTCCCAGAACAACTTTCGAGCAATGTGGTAAATTTTTGTGGCACAATGTGGTGTTTGGTGAGTGAATAAAGATCACCGGCCAGTGATCAGTGCCCTTGTATGCAACTTACATACATGTAAAAAGCTTGTATTAAAAGCAAACTAAAAACAACAACAACTGCGTATTGATAATGTGTGTGCACGACATTAAAAAAAAATCACATGAAGTAAGCCTAATTTCTTTATGCAACGATTCTAATGCTTGTAACTTGGACTGAAACTATGCTTGTTTGTTGAACTGTAGTATATAAATGTTTCAAATTACACTGCTTATTTCTTGGCCGCAGGACACCAGTATAGACTAATACTTAAAGTAACCTCACATTTGTATGGAATTAATCCTTGAAACGCTTGTAAGGTTGAAGAGAGTGGTCTTAAAATTTCCTACCCTATGGATTATGTCAACTCTATGTTCTGATTGTTTTTGAAGCTAGCAAAATTTACATATGATCCGGTAACATACATGTGATTGTTTAACCAGTCCCTGTAAGCCACTTGGTATGTTCTATAGATCTCCCGGTCACATATATATATTGCTGGAAATAATACATACACCGATCAGCCCAAGCCCAATAGTGTGTAGGTCCCCCTCGTGCCGCCAAAACTGCTCTGACTCATTGAGGCATCAACACCACGAGACCTCTGAGGTGTCCTGTGGTATCTGGCGACGGAGGGTTAGTAGAAGATCCTTTAAGACGTGTAAATTGCGAAGTAGGGCCTCCAAGGATAGGACTTGCTGTTCCAGCACATCCCACAGATGCTCGATAGAATTGAGATCCAAAGAATATGTAGGACAATTAAACACTCCTGAATTTTTTTTACAGTGTGGCAGGACATATTATCTGGCTGAAAAAAACCACTGCCATCAGGGAATACTATTGTCATGAACGAGTGTGCTTGGTCTACAACAATGTTTACAGTGGCTTGCAAAAGTATTCAACCCACTTGAACTTTTCTACATTTTGTTATGTTACGACCACAAACAGAAATGTATTTTATTGGAATTTTATGTGAAAGACCAAAAAAAAGTGGCACACATTTGTGAAGTAGCTAGAAAATTACACATGATTAAAAAAAAAAATAATACAAATAAAACTTTATTATTATTATTATCAATATATTAAGTCAATCTCTGATGGGTTGCCTTTCAGTTGTTGGCTGATATCAGCATGGATTTTCCAATCAAATGCTCTCCTCAGCTGCCCTGAGCTTTGTTTAGCTCTATAACTATTCTTTCCCGGAACTCCCTCCATAACAACGCAAATGAGTTGCATGTCGCTCTCTGCTTCAATTGGCAGGGCATTAACTGTTGGGCTCCTATGCTCCATTGCTTCCACCAAACATCTTAGTATTTCATTGTGGTGCCAGGTTATCTTTGTTGAGTAAGGCTTGTCTTTCACCCAGTCATCATGTGTTTGAGATTAGCTGTCCCGCCACAGAGGGGGCAAGTTGGATCCTAATTTACCCATTGGCTGAGCTTTGACAGTGTTGGCAGTACGTGATTGGTTGCAGTAGCCAAGAGGCTACTTCTTGTGGATTCCATTTCCCGCAAGTCCTTCCAGGTAATTTTACTTTGCTCTATTCTTTCCCAGTTTATTGCCCCAGTTTAGTCTGAAACCATGGTTCTCTGCCAAAAAACAGCACAGTGTTCTCTCTGGGTTGGGAATGAGTTGCTGCCTCAAGCAAGGAAGTTCAAGTATCTCGTGTTCTTGTTCAAGAGCGAGGGGAAAATGCAGCATGAGATTGACAGGTGGTTTGGAGCAGCATCAGCAGTAATGTGGGCGTTGTACTGGACCATCATGGAGAGGAAGGAGCGGAGCCAAAAAGCAAAACTCGCAATTTACCAGTCAGTCTATGTTGCAACCTTCACCTGTGGTCATGAGCTTTGGGTAGTGACCAAAAGAATACGATCACAAGAGTACAAGCGACAGACATCCATTTCCTCCGTAGGGAGGTGGGGTTTAGCCATACGGATAGGGTAAAGAGCTCGGCCATCCAGCGGGAGCTCGGAGTAGAGCTGCTGCTCCTTCACGTCAAAAGGAGCCAGGTGAGGTGGTTCGGGCATCTGATTAGGATGCCTCCTGGGTGACACCCTTTGGAGATTTTCCGGGCACGCCCTACTGGTAAGAGACCCCGGGGTGAACCCAGATCACGCTGGTGAGATTATATCTCATCTGGCCCGGAAATACCTTTGTATACTCAAAGAGGATCTGGAAAGCATTTCTGGAGATAGGGACGGCTGGAATTCCCTGCTAAACCTGCTGGCACCGCGACCAGATAAGCAGCGGATAGTGGACAGATGTACACTACCGTTCAAAGGTTTGGGATCACCTAGACAATTTTGTTTTTTTTCAAAATTGTTTTCAATTTTGTATAAATAAAAAAGCTGACTTGTGAAAAAAATTATATACAAATTTACTAGGTGATAGCCAACAGTGTCATTTTGCGTTTTCGAACACAAGTTTCACTCAAACCAACCAACCACTCAAACCAACCAAGATCATGGCATTCTACTGCACTCAATTGTCTTAAATTCTGACAAAACACACAAAGTCGAAAAAAATTCGAAAAACAAAATCTGGTAATCTGTTGATCACTCAAACGAGCCCTCAGGAAACTACAAAGCCACACCATAAATACAGACATTGCATCCAGACAGGACAAAAACTTTTTTTTTCGTTGCAAGAAATAATAAAAGGGATGGTGGGAACAGAAACACTTGTGCACTCAGCTGTTGTTATGGCTGCTCCCTTGTCATGGCTTATTCCGTGATTGGTCTATTACATTGACAATCATTTTCTACATAACAACATGCCACAATTTAGAGCAGATTAAAAAATTAAGGTAGGTGTGTTATCAGGGGTTAACTAAAGAAAATACACTAGGCACAGATTTCACTTTTTCATGTTGTTGGTGACAAGATAATGCTTAACATAGAAACATAAAAAAGGTAGGAGATCAATGTCAGCACACCGTAACACCCTCACTCATTTAATAATATTTTTTAAATATTGGAACAGATGGAAGCAGAATTTAGTGTTAAATGCCGACTATGACTCCCTGAAGTACACATGATCTCTGCTCGGGTTTTTATTCTTGTATACAATGGTAATGAGACACAATAAAGGGGGTAATGAGCCAAAACTTTGCTGTTCGAAGTTCTGGTAAAAATGTAAACTTACTTCATGATGCTGTCATGGAATGCTGTGATGTTGGCAGTAGGACAAAATTGAAGCACACTTTCTTTTGCAACCTGTAGCACAGATCCAAACAGTAGAGCAATGTCAACATAAGGTAAACTCGATGACGACAATTTTGCTTTGCCAAACACACTCAGCCAAATGTGTCTGCTTTTAAGCAAGGAATAGGGAGAAACCGCAAACTCTCCAAGCAAAACTCACTTTTAAATGTTTTGTATTTATTATTCCAGTATATTGTAAATGATCACCCATAGCTGCAATCTGCATTTCTTGCAGCATGAGACTCATTCAGGTCTTTGCCATTTAAAATAATATATCAATCCATATAGCCTTAAACATGCCTGCTAGATTTAGCCATTGTGTGGGAAGGTAAAAAGGGAATACAACTTGAGAAAGCGGTCCAACCCAGTATTGAGGTGTTCACCTGAGCTTTAGATTTGCCCACATGCTTCTTCTGGAAAAGGAACTGGCGATTGAGGTTGCTGACGTCAATGGTGTCCAAGTCAATCTAAAAACCACAAAAAAAAAATGTAAAATCATTGCAAGAAGGTTAAAAGGAAAACAATTTCGTGCTAGAGTAAATAAATAAAATAATCGTAGTAATTTAACACTCACTACCAAAAAGGGACATTTGGGATTTACTATACATTAGAAGGGATGTTGGCCTTTGTCTGCGTCCAACGCAGCTACCCTGTACTGACCATAGAGTTAGAAGGGATCTCTATGGTCTCAACAACAAATACAGATCACAATTATTCAGTTCCATAATGAATGCACTGTCGGTTAGTGTTATTTCAGACACTGCATTGCCGGGTGAGGGGCGAACAACAAGGACCAGGGCCCATGTAACACTGAGGATGGTGCCTTATCATCGGCCGTTGTTGTAACCCATATGTCTTGGGTATTGCAGTTTGTTGTGCTTACATACAGCTACGAATTCAGTTCACATGTTGTGTTCATTATAATTTTTTATTGTTTTTTGGCCCTGTTGAACTTAATGGCAAAAGAGATCTCACAGGCATATACCACCATCTAGCGTGTTATGTAGATGCAAGTAATGTTAAGATATACGGACCGTCATGGATTGCAACAAGGGCTTGCCACACAGAATGACTCTGTCTGGTTTTCATGCGATTGCCTCGAAAGACGCAATACTGTTATGCTTGTATTGGTATTATTATTGTAAAAATACAATTAGCCCCATTTCCCACACCTGAATACGTGTATTTCGCTTCCATTGCCAAAATGTAAGTTTGAATGCCACGGACTCTTTGCAATTTTGTTTTTGTCCCTGTTCTTACTGGAAATTATAGTTGTGTTTAAGTCAAACTTTTGTTTAGTTTGAAATTTGAATTTAGTTTCGTTAAGAATTTGTCAGCGTTGGTAGGTTTTTGTTAAGTCAAATCTTTGTCAGTGTTTCAACCCTGACTCCTAAGGAGCACCCGGACAACACAACAAGAAGGCTGTGTCTGATGACTTTAATCATGACTAGCTTATGCAATGCAGTTTAGCTAAACTTAATGATTAAGTTAGCCGTATCGTTCTGAGGTGAGTGTTACTGCTTCCAAACGAGAGCAGGCACTGACACGTAACTAAGTTTTCCAAATGCTACCTTGGCAGAAAGGGTTTTTGATAGATTTTCACAAAGTTACGCGTTAGCTTGTAAATTATACTTGTAATGGGCTAGTATTTGCTACAAACGTAGAGACTCAGAACAACAAAATCTAAAAATCAAACAACAAAGATGCAGGAAGGCAAGGAGAATTTATATTAAGTTAATTGTTATAAAATAAAACAATCAATGCCTTCAGATGACTTGTGCTTCCCTGTAGCACATATGAGTTGAACAGTAGGAGGTAGCTAATTTTGACAGGGAGAAATTACTGCTCATGTGCTACCCAGTTTTGAACTAAATGCATACTTTTTGAACACACATGAAACAGAAGACTTAAAATCAGGTTCTATACAGCATGTGTTAATGTGTTGTCTTAACACTTGCCCAGTCTCATCATTACCGCACTCTCTGCCAAACCTGGAAATCACGATTGCAGTTTTTAAAATCATCCTTCTGTCCCTCTGACCGTAGATATGCTTTTTAAAATCTGCACTTCAGAAGGGTGGTTCAATATTACAGACATCACAAACTGCTCCCTGTGTACAGGTTATCTTCCCTTCTTTTTATGAACATGCCATTGTGTACCCCGTTTTAAGCAACTGAGACTGACTGGCACACCCATCCGTTATCCTGAACCAAATCCTTTATTTAAAAAAGTCTATTGGGTTTAGAGACGATTAGTTTTGTGTATTTTAAACTAGAAACCTGCAGCTTTAACTGAATACGTGAGATTTTGGTCAATGCATGTTGTTTGCTTACTTTTTCACAGATCTACAAAAGCAGAGATCATTCTTTGTGCATAGCCTATCTATAAGTTGCGTTTCCCCATGTATTTCCATAGTAATTATGGTTACTTTCGTGGGGATTCATGACATTAGATAGTATAAGCCATATGATATAAAATTACCCCGATAGAAGAATCTTGGTACAGATTGATTACGTTACCGATGAGCATCACTTACATTCAATCAATCAGCATAGCTAAAGGTAAAATTAGAAGTGTTATAGGCCTACATAATGGTAGCCAAACTGAGTGACATTACAATAAACTTACATAAAACAATGACATAAAATTTTAAAACCATGCAAGTAATTTCAAAATCAAAACAAACTATCTAGTGGAAAAGTGTTATACCACTTTCTTGAAGTTAAGGTATGAAAAACTTTAGTGAGCAGTTCTTCCTCAGCCTAGGATAAAAAAAATCTGAGAACCTTTGAAGGCATTGGACTACTCAGAGATAAAATGCCTCAACCAATTAGTATTACCACAAGTAAAGTATAAAGCAAGTATTTTAAGAACTAATTGCTGGCTGATTGTTTATTCCACAATTAAGGTCCTGAAGGAACTGAGTTTTACTTCAAATTAATCAAAGTTTGTCTTCAAACTTCAACGCTTGGTACGAGGCAAAATCGGTGCCCGTTTTTTACTAAAATACAGCATTTAGAGCAAAGTTAAGCGTCGATCACCACGCAAAATTGAGTAAGAATAAATGCTTGGATCATCTGGTTAGAAAGCATCCTTTTTTATTTATCAAATTGCTTTAAGTTAAAGTTCAATGCAAGAACAAAACCTGTGCACTTCGAAAGTAAAATGTGAATTTGCAAGAGCTCTATCAATGTTGGGAATATGTTGTGAAACGAGGTAAACATTTGATTTCATTAATAGGCTCAGAACAACAAAAACATTATATTTGCGGTGATTGAGACCGTTTCAAGACGCTATACAAGGCGATTATAGTCGCGGCTGACTTGTCTGTGTACCGTTAAGACAACATTGTAGCGGTTGACGTTGTCTAGCCTAATAATACGCTTGGTATCAGATCGATAACAAAACCTGTGGTATCGCCCATCCCCTAATATAAATCCTGATTTTGTAAATGTCTATTTACAACGCATTACAATTAAGGTATTCTACTCAAACAGCCCGTACCATGATCTAAAAAGGCTACAAAGTTTAAACGATAAATACACACACACACACATATATATATATATATATATATATATGTTTAATACTTTAAGTGAGGACTACAATTTTAAGGGAATTCTGTAGAATCACTCATAATGAAATGGGTGCATCTTAGAAACTTGCGCTACGTGTCGAATCGCATATTACTTTTTTCATCTAATGTCTAATTCAGCTGCACCTGCAAACTACGTACAGTTGCATACTACATTTGACATATTATGTATTGGGACAAACTAAATACCTTTCTGCCTTACTACTATAACATGGTAGTATGGGTATGCTGCATGAGTTAGTTAGCTTATGATAATTTCCCCAAAAACTGACCATACAAAAGCTCGCTGATTGTTCGTGGTGCGTGCAAACCGACAATGCTAGCTACTTTCTGAAAACAAAATCTATTTTCCGGTGTAGCAGCAGTTAAACACGTACAACCAAGAACGTTCTATTTCCACAGTAGACAGCATCTATAGCAGAATTCAAAAAGCGGAAAGTTACAGATGCATACATGAATGCATAGTTCTTGGTGTTATGCTAGGTCTTATCGTTCAACCGTCTGGGGTTAGCTTGAACGTTAATGTTACGATGCTAGCACGATGTAAACAATCAGTTACTTCCATATTGAATACTTATCACTTGGCTCGCCCACCAGCAGCAATGTATGCACGGGTCACCCTGTTAACTGAAATCTTACATTGTTACCTTAGCAGGACCAGACTTGGCATTACCTAGCTTAGCATCTAAACAACTTTTTAGCTAGTGACCAACGTTAATGTTTCTGTATTCAACACTTACGACTTCAATGCTTTTAAATCCTGTGAGAACAAGATTCTTTAGAAGCTCACAGCCAATTCCTCCGGCCCCAACTACCAAAACTCGACATGTGGACACAGATTCGGCCAGTTCTTTCCGAAGAGATCCAATTAGTTCGACCATCTTGATAGGCTTGGAAAATATGCCAGGCCTGAGTAGTCAACAAGAAGACCGCCGTGATAGTAACGTTGGTTACAAAGAGAACAAGAGCTTCTTCATGTACGTTTAAAAGCAGTTTGCATTTGTCATTCAAGGGCATTACCGCCACCTACTGCAACAATATGATGGAAAACATGAACCTTGTAAATGTATAGACTACATAATATTTGAGTTTCTTGTCTGGCAGTTGTTGGCAGAAAGTAGTTTGGGGGTACCAAATTTGTTGATATTAATTTGAATTAATTCTACCAACATTGGGTCAGTTCTTTTTGGCAATTTTGAAAAGATGACAGACCCTGTGCTGGCAGTGGGGTAGCTGAAATCCTGTGGCCCAATAGCAGGTTAATAACAGGAGCCAGCAATGAACACTAAACATACAATTGCACAGAAAAACATAAAAATAGCACGTATATAGTTAGAGACAAAAATTTCAGTAATTAAATTAAATAAAAATTGTTAATGGATGTACCATCCATCCATTATCATAACCACTTGTCCTATGCAGGGTCACAGGGGGGCTGGAGCCTATCCCAGCTGACTTTGGGCGAGAGGCAGGGTACACCCTGGACAGATCGCCAATCCATCGCAGGGCTAACACATAGACATACAACCACCCACACACACATTCACACCTATGGACAATTTAGA
>JAVQJS010074505.1:0-13552 GCA_036024795.1 Galaxias rostratus
AATTAAAAAGTAAGTCAATAAATAAAATCAAAAGGCATCCCGATCGATGGTAACAAAAGGCGTGTCAATAAGAATTAAGCATTGAGGGTTTCCTAAAGGAGTCTCATTCGGATTTCATATTATATATATATATATACTGTATATAGTCGGCTGCACTCATAGCACACCGTTGGTCATTACGGGAGTGAGAGCCTTGTAGCAGTGGAAAGGGGGACAGATCATAGCTTCCCAGTGTCTGGGAAGTAGGTCAAATGTCGTATCAGAGGCAACCCTGCACTAATGTGCATCGCTTTTATTTCTTTTCCCTAATGATTCAAATGGATCCACTTCCGTCAACTCCAAAACCGACCTCCTCTCGAGATCTAATTATTCAGCCACCAGAGCCACTGTTCAGTCTAAGAGTCCAGTTCTGTGACAGCTTCTGCAAACGGTCTGCTTCATGCACCAGCGTATATGAGTATTATTGGATTCCACCCGGCAACCACCCCCCACCCATAATAGGCTTTCCCTTGAGCTGCTGAGGAAGATATCTGCTGGACCAGGCTGAAGCTGGCAGAAACTTGACATCTCATGGTCTGAATAGCACCATGACAAGGTTTGAGTAAGCAAATTAAAAAGTGGTGGTACAACGAAAAAAACAAACGCATTTCATTATGGCTATTCTCAACCCGTCAGCCTCCACAGTTTCAAATGATAACGGGAAAAATATTGTTGACTCAGCGTATATATAGCTTATAAAGCTTTTATGGTCATGGTCATGGTAATTACAAGTGTAATGTGGGCCCCATGCTACAGGCAAACAAGCCAAATAACTGTTTGAGCCTTAGGGCCTAGGCCATACAGGCCATGTCTCCATTAAGCACCTTGTTCCACAGTATTCCACGATATATCCCGTAGCTTTGCTAGCGTCGCACAGTAAACACCCGCTGATGCGGCTGTAGACAGGCAGAAGTCCTTTATCTCGAAACAAATCCTTCAGGCACGACACACTCCTAAAGCTGAGCGGACTTTTTCTATTATTAGCCAACTCTAGGGTGCAAGCTGAACAGAACCTTATGGCGTCAGTAAAGGCCGTAGAGGTCAGGAGAGGCCACTTGGGCGTTCAGCGAAGGATAGGTTGAAGTCGGTGACACTCGGATAACACTAATCGCTACTCCGTAAACCGGTTTGTGGTCATTCTGTGAGAGAGGAAATGAGTGGTGACGCATGGGCTTGAGAACGGCAAACCTCCTCTGGACTGACACGGATTCGTCCGGTCCGTGTGGATCTAACAGTTCAACGGGTCCACCTCTACCGCCTACATTTGGAATAATGTCCTTTTAACCAAGTCTAACCAATCCGCACAGACCAAGCCCATTAATTACTGGTCAAAATATTACAGAAATAAAATCAGAGGAAAGCATTTGACTAACAAGGGGTTACGCAGGAGACAGCTAATCAGCACACCAAGGGTATCCATAATCCTATATTCTCCTGCACTTAGCTAAGTGATTCTAAGAATGTTTGTTTGTAGGTAAAGAGTAATTAAGATAAAACCAAAATAAGTGATGTCAGTAAATTTTACATATCACAATCTAACCTTAGTAAACGTAAAAGCTCTCATTCTGTTTTTACAAGGGTAATGCATTATAAATGACTGCACCACTGTGCTTGTGTTTTATAAAATTCATAAGTAATTTAGGCATATGGCTATTGTCATCATTTGTGTAAACCCATGGCGGACGACGTACTGCTCCAAAACTGTACATATGTGGTTTGTGGGCCATACAGTAGCAACATAAAGCTTTAAGTAGTTAGCTATTGTTGACATTGTTGATTACTGTATGACCACTTGCAGTGATATGATGGATTTATTAAAATGTGAGAACGTTTGCCATATTAACAAGGCTATTTGTTCAATTCCAATCAGCAGAAATCTTCAACACATTTGAATCAAGCGTCTGTCAACCACTTACATAAAATAGTATTGTGATATCTAAGCGGATTTCTAATTTACCTTTAGCATGCATATCAAGTTTTCTGATTGGTCATTTTAATGGAAAACCAGCTATTCCTCTTAACTCGCTGTGGTTGAATTGTAGACCCAGATACTCAACAGGGGCATATGTAGTTTCAGATACACTTCTGAAAGTGACACATGCCTATTGTTGATGGTAATCAATATATTTAAGAGTGTGGTAAAAAGGGGGTCTAATGGCAATAGTTTGTTAAGTCAAAGGCCATGATTGCAGGTTGCAGCGTGGCTTGTGACGTGAATACTTTTTAAAGTATATGATATAAGTAACTCAAGAATAGCAAAACACATTTTTGTATATCATAGGACAGTCAAAAATGTATTACATCTTCAGTTCACAAAGCGTTTTCAAAACGGTATTAGTCTATATCTGCCAATTATAATCAGTCAGATTTTTTTTTTAAATATCGCTTCCCCCCCCATATTAACATCCAACCAGTAGGCTAATTTAGCTATTGAATTGTACACTGAGGGACTAACACACATAAGCAAACATTGAATGTAAAATGTGACCTCTGTGATTCTCTGTGTACTGTATGTCGGGACCAAATCACTGGCTCAATATTGTGTCATGGTACAGCATTTGATTTGTATGTAGATCTGAAAGACAGCACAAAGTTGACCGCCCAATTGATAAAATCAGTTCAGGCAAACTGAGCGTACAATAATATACATGCTGTCTATGTAATTCAAATTAATGTAAACGTGTGTGTGTGTGTGTGTGTGTGTGTGTCAGTAAACGTGAATCAAAAATTATGTGTGCGCGCGGGCTTTTGTTTGTGTGATTTTTTCTCTGATAAATTTTCTCTTATTTACCTGAGATAACCACTTATGTGACTGGCCTTGGCAACATCAAATAATCGCATTGTATTGTTCGACCTATACTATAATTTTAAAGTAAAGTAATATGACTGAATAAAGACATTTTCTGTATTCGCTTATTAAGTTCAGATGATTCACCTAAACAACATGATTGGTTTTAAGGTTAGGGGTAAAGAACAAAATATACCATTGGATTATAATAGCTTTTAAACAGTCTGAACCAGTCCATGGATTTTTACCTGCACGCATGAAGAATTAGATCCGCAGTTGTATCCTTAGTGTTCCCACCAAGGCTCGAATATAATCCTCGTGATCATCGCATGTTGTTGATTTGGCTTCGGTCGTCTCGGTAACAGAAAACTGGTCCACTCCGACAGGTACGCCAACCCATGATTGACAACTACATGCCGCCAGTTGAGTCATCTAAAACAGTTGTATCCTTTATTTCTAAAAGGCGAGGCTACGCTCTATGCTTGTAAAACTTTTGTAATTAGCACCAGTCTTAGCCTTTAGGTTCTAATTACTTAATTGGATTATTCACGCAGTTTGACAAGCGACAAATCAGACTCAGTAGCGACTGGGAGAGATTTCTGACCACAGCTACCGATTTTCCTAATCCGTTTTTGGTCCACGGCGGCGTGCTGGCTAACGCACAATAACAACAACAGTGAAATATCGACTTCAACCAAAGTATATGAACACCTGCACTATGATTATAACGCTTCGGGGGCTCGTCGACCAAGGGGTAAGAATCCGTTGACATTATCTTGTCACACAGTGTATGAAAAGGGATGCAGTGATCAATTCCATTCAGCTGCGCGGGACTATTGCGCATAACATGTCTGAGGTTCTTTGCAGGGAGAATTTGAACATTCCAGGTCGGTTGTATACTGGGTAAGGATGAATTACAACAGTCCTAAACTGTCAATCCATGTTCCTTCGCAGTGGTTTAATGAAATTTAGTCTAATGGTCAAATTGAATCAGTCTCGTTAGCAACAGAAGAAACAGTTTATTCAGCTTTGCCGACTGCGGTCATTTATTCGTATTTTTGTTGTGTTACTGACAGGAAGATGTAAAACATTGCAATTGCCGCACCATAATTCCACCTGAAAATACTTGTGTAAAATGTGTCTATGTAGGTCATATGCCCGAAAGCATACACATGCATATTAGTTATATGAGTAGATAAACAACAACACAATTTACATTTAGCTCATACAATTGTTGATGATTATGCTTCTATCTCAACCTTTCACCGACTGCATATTTAATTTGGAGACAGTTTAGCCCTAAACAAACCAAAGTTTTGAAATTAATATTTCTGGATAAAGCTTCTAAACCTTTTACATGTAGTTGACGTACATTTTGCAAAGGCGTATAGGCCTATAGCTCTGATATAACCAAGTAGCAGTGTGTTATTGAACGCCATAACAGTTTTTAATCTACCTGCATTATAATTCTGCTCGACTATCAATTTGCGTCCTCTGTCCTCTGAAAGGCAGCGGTGATTTAACCAGCTTTCCCAAATGAGTCATGCAGTATGTGCGCCCGCGTGTGCGTGCGTGCGGCGTGCATTCGAGCGCGTGTGCGTGTGTGTGTGTCCGTGTGTGTCCGCGTGTGTCCGTGTGTGTGCGCGTGTGTGTGTGTGTGTGTGTGTGTGTGTGAGAGAGAGAGAGAGAGAGAGAGAGAGAGAGAGAGAGAGAGAGAGAGAGAGAGAGTTCTGCTCGTGTGATTTCGAGTTTTGAACCCCAATGCCTATGCACTTATGTTTATATGTTTAGGCTAACTTTGTAGAGAACATGACAGACAGACAGACAGACAGACAGACAGACAGGCAGATAGAAAGATAGGATGAAGCGCAGAAAAGAGGAGGTGCCGCTGTGGGTGATATGTGACGTAGAACGCATGCCCTCTGCAGACTGCGTGTACGGCCTGTCAGTAGGCTAGAAGGAAGCGTAGTCAAGTGAATTCGGTGAGGTGTTTTCAAGTCGAACAACGGAATAGCCCATTCTTATTTATCGGATAAAAAATAATCGTTGTTGTAGAAGACTATTTTGCCAATTTTTTAAAGAAGAAATTCGTTTCTTAATTTGATGACGGAGGTAAGACCAACCTTTCCAGCCCTTCCCTAGACATGGTTATTGTTTAGCCGTGGGGGAGGGTCGTAGCCAGCACGCAACTTGCTTACGGATAGGTTGTTGTTCACAGCGCTACATTGTACTTTATCTACGACAATATATGCAGCATTCTGTTTTCTTCTGTAAATATAAATAGTCGTGTGAATTTGGCGTATTTTAGTTTTAAGAACATTAATATAGGCGATAGCCTATTGTAATTTTAAAATAGCCTAGGCCTAGAGTAGGCTAATCATTTGAAACATAATTTCCACAATTCTGTAGTATTATTGCTCATTCAATGACTTGCTATATTTTAGCATGCATTACTGCCATTCTAGATCTAGGAATATGCTCTCATGCGAACATTTACCTGCCAGCTACCTCTGTCGTCAAGGGTCGTGTGGCCAAGGTTATGGCTTGGAATACTGGGATTGTTGGCGCTAATGAAAATAAATGGATCGATTGATCCTCTATTATCTTTCAGGTGAATTGTAGTCTGGACGAAGAATTGTTCCCGCGTTGCATTTTATATCCTATTCTTCAGGCACTGGAGACGGATATGCCCCATGTTCTGTTTGCAACCCAATAATGTCGTACTATTCTCCGTGGGAAAAAGGGCTGTATCAGCTTTTGCTTTGGCATACTGGAGAATATTTAGGGTGCAATTATTTTCAGGGTTCACGCTGTGTTGTGTGTTTCATAATGCCAATTCTGCCAAGATAAGCATCAAGTTTGAATTCTATGTTTACACTTGACAATAATTGTTTTAGCTTACTCTTTTAATTGTATTTCTATCTAATAATAAGAGCTACTTTGGATGGCCAATAGTATTTTTTTCATGTTGCCCTAAAGAAACTATGGCATTATTCAAGGTAATGGGGCGAGGCACTTTTGGCCTGGATGTGCAGAAGTGCTTGCCAACACCATAATTTACTAAGCTGTAGCTTCATTAGAAGAAAGCAATTGGTCACAGTGATAGTAATTACTATGCTGGAGAGCTGTATTGAAGCTGCTCCCTACTACAGTGCTGAGTGTATAGGAAACTGAGCTGATTGGAAAAAAATAGCAAGTTAGCTCAAGTACTTATGTTCACAGCATCTATTATTTATCACATCAGTAAGCGTAAACATTCAGTCTTAACACATCAGCAGGGGCAGCATGGGGCCTCTCAAACGATCTCACCAAAAAGCTATAATACACAGTTACACAGATATTAACCATATAACCTAATCATTCACAAACATTTTCTGCATTTGAATCCATTCCTGGTGGATTCTAAACAAATTACTCTGTCACTTCTTAGGAAAACGTCTTAAGTAATATAGTTACTTGTCCTGGTGGTGTGTATGGTCTGCAGGTAACAGAAGATGTTATTATCAGGACCAGATTGGCCTCATACCCACATCTTTGGTCCTTCAAGACATTTTGACAATGTCCTGGTTCATTGATCTGAGCCACCATGTGTTCCTGTTGTCCTCCTGGCAGAACCCCAATACTCCCACTACGTCAGACTGTACCCCCATCCCCTCTGACGGGAGAATTAACAATCAGGCTCACAATAACACACCCGGCATACATGATGCTGCCCAGACAAACGATGTTATCGTCTAGACATCCTATCCTAGAAGCGCCCTTTGATTCCTGTGCGATTTATTAAAATTGCATCAATTTACCGGCTTTGATGTAGATGGAGGGATGCTTTGCTTGTCCTTATGACATGTTAAATACAGACTGGAGAGCTGAGTCATTTTGCACTGGCAGAACGCTCCTCTTGTATGAGTTCCAAGTGAAATGTGTGCTTGAGTGCGGGCACTCTCTGGTTTGGTTTCATAATCCCTGGATCCGTTTTGAGAGGGAGAGGGGGAGAGGGAGAGAGAGCGAGAGCCTGCACATCCCAGTGTGTTGTGTGTCCTAGCTGGGCCCTGCCGCCCCACGGGGTAATGTGACCCAGTTAACATGTGCCTGTGTCAGACCTGCTTCCAGGGCTAGGATGGAGTTCTCGGCCCTGGTCCAAGCGCCCGGGGCTTTAGGTAGGAATCATCAGCAGCGTTGATCTCAGTCCGACAGAGTTAGGATCCAGCTTCGAGTTTCATATAATGGTGTGGCGCACCCCTGGTTCTAGCTTCCATAGCTGCTGCCCCGGTGGAGGAGAGGGAGCCAGCCCTCCTCTCTCCGTCTCTGCATGCTGACTTAGTGGGATACAAAGTCACAGCCGCAGTCACAAGTGTGATGTTCAGCACTCCCTTCTCTTCAATATGACTGGCCAGCTTTTTTTATTTCAAATAGTCTTATGAAATACGTGGCCTTGTGTTCTGGTGTAAATTGTTAACGTTGCGTGGGTGTGTTCTGTACATCTCTCACTCTGTCTTACAGAGGATCTTTTTGGATGCCCAGAAAGCAGCTTTAGAAGATCTCACCATGAACAAAAACAAGCGTGAAAGAGAGTTCTACAGCATAGAGGTTGGGGATTCGACTTTCACTGTTCTGAAGCGCTACCAGAACCTCCGGCCTATCGGGTCGGGAGCCCAGGGAATTGTCTGGTGAGTGTTTGGAACGTTGTTCGTATTCAGTGTTATCCTCGGCATGGACAAATAGCGTTGGTGTTAAAACAAACACTTCTTCTCAATTCCCCCTGTTGGTTTCTCCGTTCTTCATCTCCTCTCCCGTGATCATCTTCTCCCGGTTACGTAGTCTCATACACCACACAGCTTCAATGGGGGACTGGAACACACACAGACGGAGATGTGTATATATAGACAATGGGACTGAACTAACAGACTTGGCTTTGGCAGAACCCATTCTAAAGAACTCAACACAAGTGCTGCATATCGATCGTTGTTTTTGTTTTTTGTGTGTACTGCGTCAAGGTTATGCTCAATGAAAGCCTTGTTTAAAAGAGATGTATTTAATTATAATATGCCATCCATTCTTTCGGTTTTATGCGTATATATGTATTAAGATGTGTTTTTTCGTCCTCAGCTCTGCCTATGACCAAAACCTTGAACGAAATGTTGCTATTAAGAAGCTTAGTCGACCGTTTCAGAATCAGACCCATGCAAAGCGGGCGTACAGAGAACTCGTGCTTATGAAGTGTGTAAATCATAAAAATGTAAGTTCTTATCAAAACCTGTTTTTGAATATAATGGACATCAAAAGATCTCATACAATGTAAAGTTCACTTCATAGTTTCTGTCCTTTTTATATTTATAACTTTTTTTATAATATATGTGTCTGATCTATATTTTCACATTCACAGATCATCGGCCTTTTAAATGTATTCACCCCACAGAAATCATTAGAAGAATTCCAAGATGTGTAAGTATGCGTGTGACTGAGTGAAATGTATTCACCTCTTGGTGAAAGAGGGGGGCGTCACCAGTGTTTGCAGTGCACACCTGCGTCTCTAGCGTCGTAATGTCCACTGTGTTGCCAGCTACCTGGTAATGGAGCTGATGGACGCCAACCTGTGCCAGGTGATCCAGATGGAGCTGGACCACGAGAGGCTGTCCTACCTGCTCTACCAGACGCTATGCGGCATAAAGCACCTCCACGCTGCAGGCATCATACACAGGGTATGGGGTCACCTCCACCACCTGCCAGCGGGCACCAATGGCATTTTACTCCCTCTAATCTGGCAGCGCTCGGACCGCTCTAATTGGCACCAGCCATGTCCCACAGCCAACATGTCGTGAATTCCTAATGATATATTCCCGTCACATTCGTTACATTTAGCTACCGTCATTAGTCATTCTTCACCTTCAAGTTTCCTGGTCACACAAGGTGTTTGATGAGAAGTAACTCATTAGGGGACTGAGAAGGGGGGTGGGAGGGGGTGGGGTTCTGCCATGATTGGTCTCTTAATAGACGACAGACGGGGGAGTGAGAGAGGGGGGTGCAGGGGCGGGGGTTCTGCTATGATTGCTCTCTGGGAACTGGGATCTGTTGGGGTTTCTTGGAACTGGGCTCTGCTGTGATTGGTCTCTGAAAATGCGACAGAAGGGAGAGGGGTTCTTCTATGATTGCTCTCTGGGAACTGGGCTCTACTGTGGTTGGTCTCTTAATTGGCGACAGAAGGGGTGGGGGGTTCTGCTACGATTGCTCTCTGGGAAGTGGGCCCCTCTTTGATTGGTTTCTGGGAACGGGGCTCTGCTGTGATTGGTCTCTAAATAGCCTGAGAATGGGGCTTTAGATGATGTTTGTGTCTTAACAGTTTATCCCTTTCTCCCCTGTGCGTTGTAGTTATCTATCTGTTGAAGTTAAAACGGGTCATTAGCCTGCTCGCCTAGGCAGTCCCCTAAGGATCTGCTCACATCAAAGCTAGACACCATTCAGAACTCTCGCCTTCTTAAAAATACTCCAGAATTACCTGTTCACACTGAGATTCTCCAGATACACACACACACACACACACACACACACGCATACACACATGTATATATATATATATACATTTTGCATACACATAACAAGCCATTTTTGTCTGTATCCCCGAGCAGGACCTGAAACCCAGTAATATTGTGGTGAAGTCCGACTGCACGTTGAAGATCCTGGACTTTGGTTTGGCCCGGACTGCAGCCACAGGCCTGCTGATGACCCCGTATGTGGTGACCCGCTACTACAGAGCCCCAGAGGTCATCCTGGGCATGGGTTACCAGGCCAACGGTCAGTACCTTCCTATGCAAACACAGCATGTCATATTGATCATCGATGGTGGGGGGGTTCACGTCTGACTTTCCACAGGCAAGAATAATTTCCCGGTCGATTTCTTGTGTTGGTGACTCTACCATCATGCAACACAGTCTAGAGATGCTATTGCATGTTCTGTTTCTTAAAGCATGTTAACTCTGGGTTTCAGTATATTGGGGTTGAATGCTATGGTGATAGGATCTGGCTGGGGATCAGTCCTTGGTTTCTGTACTAATATCTCTCTAACTTGTTGCTGTGGGTTCCCCTCTTCTCTCCCGTCTGTCTCCGTTAGTGGACATATGGTCTGTGGGTTGCATACTGGCCGAAATGGTCCGCCATAAGATCCTCTTCCCAGGAAGAGACTGTATCCTTGTGCCTCTCAGAGAGCCTCTTAACACGCTGTATTAAAGAGTTAAGGCAAAGCTTCCGCCTGACCTATAGGTCTGCATGGCACGTCCGCCTGAAGCGCCACCATTCCCCTCGTCTCTCCCTCCCGCACGGTTCCTCCTTCTGACATGCCCTGTCCATTTTCAGTTTCCACCGCCATCATTTATTTGTCTCACAGTTTTTTTTGTGTTTTTTTGGGGGGGGTCGGGGTTGTTTTGTGCATGCTCCCTCCCCACAGTGGATGTCTGGTCAGTGGGCTGCATATTGGCAGAGATGGTCAGAGGCACCGTCTTGTTCCCCGGCACAGACCGTATCCTTCCACGTCTGTTTTTGTTTGTTTGGTCACTGTGGGAAATGATCCACATGTTCACCCTCCATTTTGAACGTCCATGCTTTGAGTTACCCGGTCGACCACACCCTCCCTTACGTTATCCCCGTCCCCCACACGCTCCCCTACATTATCCCCGTCCCCCACACGCTCCCTTACATTTTACCCGCCCCCACAACTTCCCTTACATTGTCGCCGTTCCCCACACTCTCCCTTACATTTTCCCCGTCCCCCACACCTTTCCTTACATTATCCTTGTCCCCAACACCTTTCCTTACATTATCCCCGTCCCCCACACCTTTCCTTGCATTATTGCTATCTCCCACACCCTCCACTACATTTTCCTTGTCCCCCACACCTTCCCTTACATAATCCCTGTCTCCGACACCCTCTCTTACATTATCCTTGTCCCTAACACTTTTCCTCCCATTATCCGCATCCTACCCCCCCCCCTTACATTATCTCCGTCCTCATACCATTCCTTACATTATCCCCATCCCCCAAACCTTCGCTTGCATTATCCCCATTTTCAACACCCTCCCTTACATTATCCTTGTTCCCAACACATTTCCTTACATTATCCCGTCCCCACACATTATCTTACATTATCCATGCCCTCATGCCCTCTCTTACATTATCCCCATGCCCCACACCTATCCTTACATTATCCTTATCTGCCACATCCTCCCTCACGTTATCTTCATCTCTGACACCCTCCCCTACATTATCCTTGTCCCCCACACCCTCCCTTATGTTACCCTCCCCCACAACGTCCTTTACATTATCCCTGTCCCCCACACCTTCCCTAACATTATCCTTGTCCCCCACACCTTCCCTTACATTATCCCCATCCTCATACCCTCCCTTACATTATCCCCATCCTCCACACCTTCCCTCACATTATCCCCACACCATACATTAGCGCTCCACCTTTGGTCAATGCACAGCCATAGACAGAAGGCTACATAGTTGTTTTTACCATCTAAATCAAAACTACTGTTGAGCAGTAGGCCATCTAGCACTAGGTCCTTGTTATTGTTGACGGGAGGAGGGCTGTTTGTCCCTGACGGTGCGGCTGCTCAGACATCGACCAGTGGAACAAGGTGATCGAGCAGCTGGGGACTCCCTCTCAGGACTTTCTGATGAAGCTCAACCAGTCGGTGAGGACCTACGTGGAGAACCGGCCGCGCTACGCCGGCTACAGCTTCGAGAAGCTCTTCCCCGACGTGCTGTTTCCCGCCGACTCCGAACACAACAAGCTGAAAGGTTTGTACGATGACACACTGACGGACTGAAAGTTGTGTTTGTTTACTGCAACAGATCTTCACATGTCCTCTGCTCTTTGTTCCCTTATTTTCTGCCTTCCAGCGAGCCAAGCAAGAGATCTTTTATCCAAGATGTTGGTGATTGACGCATCCAAGCGTATTTCAGTAGACGAGGCCCTTAAACACCCCTATATTAATGTTTGGTATGATCCGGCAGAGGTGGAGGCGGTAAGTGGATAAAAGACGGACAAGGGTCCATTTCTTGAAGTAAATAATCGTGTTTGAAATGATACTCTCTCTTTCGCTCTCACCCTCTCCTCCTCTTCCTCTCCCCAGCCACCTCCGAAGTTCACCGACAAGATGCTGGATGAGCGAGAGCACACGGTGGAGGAGTGGAAAGGTCAGAGGCCATCTCATCACCTCATCTCCCTGGTTGCTTTACTGACCTATTCCCCCGTGTCATAGATAAGCATGTGAGAGGTTAGCCGCTACCGCTATCCTGTTTCACTGGGGAGTGTTTGGCCACAGTGTGCAATGGGACACCCCAGCGCGGCGGAGTGAATAAGTGTGTTGTAGTGTCTGTGTGTGTGTGTGTGTGTGTGTGTGTTTGTGTGTGTGTGTGTGTGTGTGTGTGTGTGTTTGTGTGTGTGTGTGTGTGTGAGTTGGGGAGTGGGATAGGATGGGGGCGGTCACTTGGTTTTCTTATCTATTTTCTCTTCAGTAAAAAAATACCATTGAATTTCTAAGCAAACCTTAACAAGCACACTTTGTTTTTTAGAGTGTTTGCGTGCATTCGTGTGCGTGTGTGTATGTGTTTGTGTATATGTGCGTAGTTTGTATGTGTGTGTGAAACAGCTACTTTAGGGTACATTCTCTTTCATAATTTCACATCATCATGCATCACATTTTGTATATCATTGATTTGTACATTTAGAACTTCAGACAGGATGTCAACTTAATCGTCCGTCTTATATGCAAAAGAGAAAGATGAGTGTGATATTTCTGCCATCGCTCTGTGTATAGAGAAAACAGATGGAGTGATTGTGCTGGAAGTTAATGTGTCAGTGATTGCTTCTCACCTTGCCCCTGGCCAACATTAACATTACCAAGAGAGAAAAGAACAAAAACGGAAAGCACGTGTTTCTTTATGGCTGATGGCTTTATAATTTGATCAGCGGGCCTGATATTTCTCGGTAAGTGTCAGGAATAAGTGTGTTTCAGTTTACTGGTCCGAGTTACTGACCCTTTAGTTGGTCAGATGAAGACCCAAAGAGAATGAAATGTGTCTGATGTCAAATCAGTGCCAGAGTAACACAGCATACAAAGAGACACATAGCCAACACATAGAGACAGACACAAAGTCACACTCACATTCACACCTACGGACAATTTAGAGTCACTAATTACCTGCATGACTGCCACATAGAGATCTGCTGGTAATATCTAAGTCAAGGCCGGGCTATGTAGGACTGCCAGATAGTGGACTGCTGGTAATATATTCTTCAAGGCTGGGTATTATAGACACCTATCGTCATAGTGTGTATGTGTGTGTGTGTGTGTGTGTGTGTGTGTGTGTGTGTGTGTGTGTGTGTGTGTGTGTGTGTGTCCCGGCCACAGGTTTCCTGGGGAACTGTGTGGGCTGTGGGGAGAAGGGTTTCCGGTACTTCACTGAGTTCTCCCAGCACATCAACCTCAGCACCGGCCTCACCACCCAGCCCAAGAAACAGAAGTACCTCAAGTACCTCCTGCACAGGGGCCCTCAGGGCCGGCTGGCCAGGGGCCCCAGCCTGCGCTGGAGGGGGCCAGGTCAGAGAGGGGCCCGGCCCGGAGAGGGGGGGGGGTGTAGGAGAGAAACATATAGAGAAGGGAGTGTGTGTGTGAAGGGTGGGGGGGGGGGTACAATAGAGACAAGCACAGAGATAGGTAGGAAGA
>JAVQJS010074520.1:0-12500 GCA_036024795.1 Galaxias rostratus
AGGGTGAGAGAGAGGGAGAGAGAGAGAGACGGAGAGAGAGGGAGGGTGAAAGAGAGAGAGAGAGAGAGGGAGGGAAAACATGGGGAGTTGATGAGACAGAGAGAGGGATGAGAGAAAGAGAAAGTGAGAAAGGAGGAACAGAGAGTGAAATCCCCTTCCCTGTCCATACCAATTAATACAATCGTATCAATGAAGGTGTGTCGCTGTGAGAGGGTGGGGGTGCCTCATTTAAAAACCCGCTTCGCCAGTGATCACAGAAACACTCCTCCTCTTAGCTCCCCGTCGCCTTTCCACCTTTCGGTGCGTTTGTATTATTCAACACAGGCTTGGCGATGGCCACGAGGCCCTGTGGGAGATTGGGCCGGGAGGTGGGGGGGGGTTAAGGAGATTTCCCGAAAAATCACTCGCCAAACCCTGCCCTTTTTTTCCTCCCCCACACATCAAAACAAATCGGAGCGAATCAAAAGAGGTTCAGCGACGTCGGATGTTTAAGGAAAGCAGAGAAAGAGAGTCCCTATTGTTTTGGATCCCTTTGGTTCCGAGTTGTGCTGACGTAGCGTGTAGTGGGATCACAATGAGAAAAAGCGCGCCCGCCCGCAGCGTCCGACTAAACCCCGCCAACGACGGCGTGCATCGGAGGGATCGGAGGTTTTTCAATCATAGCAGCCACGAGACTTAGCCACCTCGACGTAACGTGGTATAAGGCATTATAACGTGTGAATAGTTACACCCCTTAATTTTCTACTGACGCCACAGCAAAAAAACATGTTCTCTACAGGAGTTTGAATCTAACATTAATCTTACGTTGACGGATTATTTTCTTGTAATAAAAATGTGTTTCGAGTTGGACTTTCAAACACTGCTTGTTCACTGAATTCTAAGTTCATAAGTCTTCCAACATTATGTAAAGACAATTTGAAGGCCTTAGCAGAAGCTGTGAACATCCTCATAACTAATCATTACTCGTCAGTCTATACAACAACCACAGAATAACAGCTACGGGTTAAATTAGCTGCTTTGATTATCTAAAGATGAATCACTTTCGATTCAGCTTGTGGAATTCCCTCTAAACAAATCAATAATTGATCGCCGTTTAAACTCTTGTTTTTCAAACACTGGTGTTTATTTACCTGTTAGGTCAAATTTCTGAGGCGGTTTGAGAATAAAACAATAAATATGTGGGATGATAATTGGTTTGAATAGAACCATATTACATCAGCAGGGTCATACACATTTCAGACCCCCAGTTAGGACCCATAACCAATCACCTTTCAGTTCCAGACCTGGCCAACAGATGGCGCCTGCTCCCATTCACTGACCCGCTCAAAGTTGTGACACAAAAGATTGTTTATCGAATAAACCTGGAAGTATCCGTATTCCCTCAAAGGCCTGGAGTCAACAACAGTGACAACAGAGGTGTTCTCCAAGCCCATTTGTTTGGATTATATTCATACTTACATCCATATCCAATACGCTGTGAGGAATGAGGTGACAAGACAGCCGCAGTGGGAGAGATGGCCTTCCCCTGCTTTAGAAAGGAACACCTCATATCAGAGCGGGAATTAGTTCAGCGGAGCCTTTGCACTGCTTTAAAAGGGCAAACAAATCCTTTGACAACACGATGTAAGGGATCAACCTTGATCCGCCCGTTTGAAGGTCATCTATCAGCACGGACGGGGACGGAGCTCGTCGGGCACCTGATTGGTCGAGCTTTTGTCTCGTGGGGATCAGTGAGCCCACCATCGAAATGAAGGTTAATGACAATGTAACTACTTCCATGAATAGCGATCCCCACTACGAATGCCAGACTTCCTTCAAGCGTATCTTTTAAAAGCCTGGCGTCAGCGTAATGGCGCCTAACCTGCGTTCCCGGAGCTCACTGAAATATCACATCCGACTCGGAGAATACTCAGACGTTTTAATGAAGGAAGAGCTGACCACAGCCTAGAGGATCCACCACCTAGATGGATTTGGCAACACCAAAAAAAACTTCGGCCTCTACACGCTTTACAAAGAGCCATTGGGTTTCAGCTTCAGAGAGGAACATAGTCTATCAGGAGAATGGTGGAGCTAAGTCTAGGATGCACCAATCTATAACATCTAAACCGGGATCTTTACTGTGGGACAGCAGGTGGGGTCCAAAATGGAGGCTATTGTCTCAGTACATGCATGTGCTCCGAGCAATGACAACAAAGTCGAATCATGGCAAATACGGCTGAATCTTCGATTCATCTACTCAAGCCATGTCTCGCCCAGAGGCAAACACGAGCCGTTACCACATACTACCTATCTTCTGACATGAAACTACAGATAGGAATCGCTTACCTCGAAGAGACTGTTTCACATTGTAGCTTTTTATCTCCCTCCCATCTTAATATCTTGCTTATGTCAGACCATTGAAAGATTCCATAAAACATACAAACCAATAATGTATGGTTCAACTATTTTGATTGTAAGTGAAAAATGTAAACCTTGCACTGAATACATTAAATTATGATTTGTATTATTTGTATTTAAAGGCCTCATCTTTCCACAAACAGTATTCCATAGAGATACTGTCAGTCCCCTTGCATTAAGGCAGTATATTGTATATTATATCTACTATTTATTATGATGTATGCAAACATAATTATTTTTTTTACTTTGACTACCATCTTTAGTGTTGATGGTAAAGGCATTGGCTGGAGCTGTTGCTAATGTATAATTCCTAAAGGCCCATATTAAAATGAAATAGTTATTCAAATACTCCATTCCTAAAAAAAAACTGTTGCCAAAATCAGCGAACGAATTGCTCTAGCACAACGACAAAGATTGATTGTTCAATGTAGCGAAATCCAACCCTCCTATTCTTTGAAGATTTTAAAACGTTATACTAATTGAACAGTCACATCAAGCTAATAAAATTATGGCAAAAAATAACAGAAGAAACCCATGAACACCCGCAGGTCAAAGGTCCAGGAGCGTGAGGCTTCAACACGGCGCTAGACCCAGAACATGAGTGATCATAGTGTGCCCCTTAGTGGAGGAAGTGGTCCATAGCTTTGTCTCCCACATACACACAGCACACCCCATATACAGTATTGGAGCTAGGGGGGAAAACAGCCTCGGGGAATGCACGTCTGCCGCGGAACGGAACTCGGAACTCGGAATTTAGAACTGGAACTCCGGCTTTTGTTAGGCCAATAGGAACATCTGTTGGTGCTGCCCTAGAAGTCCGAATGTCCAATCAGAACACAGCTAACTGCCTTCAACCCAGTTGACTTAAGAAAACTATCCTGCCCCGGCCTCTTACTAGACATCAACGGTGCTTTGCCTCTGGTAATTCATGACGACGAGGAAAAACAAAACATAAGTAGAAAACAATATCTATATATATACCTATTTATTAAAGCATAAAAAAAAACAAATCACTCCCAAGACAAGGTTTGTAACTTTGCCGGGGAAAACAATCAGGTTTCCAACAGCAGGATTCGTCAGGCACTGTCGACGACCCGCCGAGTGCGGTTAGGAATCAGTGACACAATGTAACTGACATCTCCGATTTAATTTGACTGGTATTAATCACACCCTGCTATAGTAGCAGAGCAGTTCACACCTTCCCAGCTCCGGGTGTTAAAGTGATAAGTAGACATACAGCCAGTGGCATCCGAAACATCACACCTCTTTGAAGGCAAGCCACGTCGGGACGCGAAGATTCATTTTGTTTTCCCCTCGCCTCCCCGTGGTAAGCTTCCAGACGATTCCCCGCGCGCTCCCTCCTTTAACATCGTCATTAACACGCGATTAGGCCCGCCAAACGAAACGCTGCAATTAGTACGCACCGTCTTCCGTGTCCGTCTGATATCGATCCGGGGCGTGAGCGCGTGGGCGACGCGTTTGACGTCCGCGACACGCGAGTCGACGTGCGGTTTGGTCCAAAGCTACTCGCGGCGTCACCAGAGGAGGGCGGGGCCACACAGGTGGAAGGGAGATGCCTAAAGCCTAGCCCTGGTGCCACCGTGGACTCCAAAGCACCGACCGTTCGCACAAGGACGCATTCCCGACGCGGTCCGTCGTGATCCTGGTCGAGCGGCGGGATTCTCTGGTACTCACCAGTGTCTTTGGAAGCACCTCTCTCCCCATGGGAACCTCGGCAACTCCACCTGGGACACAGAAACAACACCGTTACAGACTGTGAAGCACATGATTATAAACGAAAACAAATAAACACTTAGAAAAGAAGGCCCTTTTTATTGCTGATCAGGTCCCACGTTTGCCCTGTCTTTGTTACAATGGAGCTGGAGATTCCTGCTTCCACCGTTCAAATAAACAAGGACACGTTGGCAATCGAAACCATTCCACCAGCTATATCATGGAGTTTTCCGGAGGGCTGAACGTTTTTTTATTAACCGAGATAAACGTACCCTATAACTGAGAAAGAAAAGACTCCCTCCTTGCCCTGGTTCTGTGTGTCACTGATGGATCTTTGCAGGCCTCAGTGTTCTTGGTGTACGATCCACACGATTACTAAAATATCTCCCCCCGCCCCCCCCCCCCCCTCTTCCTCCCCCACACAGCACCCTGAGCTCAGGCAGTTAATTCAGGCCAATGCACTTCTATTTAGGTTTTCCCTGAGCGTTCTCATTTAAAGCTGTGCAAGCAGGCAGGCAGGCGGGCGGGTGGGCAGGCAGGCAGGCCAGAGGATTGCACATCTTGTCGGCCTGCTAGCTATGCAGGGTTGGCCTGGGATCAAAGAAAGCCACATGAATCTTGGTTAAAATGTTTGACCTTGTCAAGTGACATATAATCAATTTAGGAATAACATGCCCAGCTGTCAATCTGATACACTTAACTAAGGGCCATGTGGCGTAGTTGTGTGTGTGTGTGAGAGAGAGAGAGAGAGAGAGAGAGAGAGAGAGAGAGAGAGTGTGTATCATCACTACAATGTAACGGAACCCAATTGGGGAGCTGAAAATAATTTTATCCGAATTTCATTGGTTGGCACATCATGAGTGTATAGGAAAGGGTTAAATTGAGAGAGCATGCAAGTTATGAGAACATTCATATTTTTATGATACAACTTGATTCAACTATGATAAAACAAAGCATCCAGGATTTTAGACTTTATTACTGAGCATGTTACATTCTACAACAATCATTAACGTTACAGACCGTTCACGTTTAAAACGAGCAGCGACACTCTATAGCCTGCACTTCTTTTACTAGGTAACGAACAGTTTGACATCAAAATTGTATCGGTGGACATTGCAGCCTTTTAACCGTTACACAAAACTGAAATGACTAGTGACGCGATCTGACAAATTGTAAAAGAGAGGTGCTGCGGTAAAGTTGTGTAGTAACGAGTTCCTGGCCGCATAGAAGTTGTTATGAAAAGACAAATGCTTACCAAAATCAATTATTACAACATACTAACCATAACGATGCACTTGCTATTTGACTGCCCGTTGAGTAAACACCGAACCAAAGGTTTCATGACGGCTGCAACACCTATATGATCAATGGCAACGTGCAGTGCCAAGCATATCGTCAATCCGATTGTAATAGCTTTGTAGATTTATGAACCTACCTCCCGAATGCAGGATATAATGACTACTGGCGAGATATTCATGTTACTGACACAGTTTTTCTTCCTCCATCCATTAGACTGTCGCCATTTTGCTTAAAATTACGCAGGTTAAACTATGATTCTGCTTGAGAGGGATAAGCATAGCTGGGGAGGCAGAATGTGAAACGTCAGCTCGATCGCACTCCATCTAAAGACGTTCCGTGCATTACCTCGTCAGTAATAAAGTATGAAAACTAACGAAGCGATAGAATCTGAAGTTGAAATGTAAACTATCGACTTGGTGTCTACGATTTGAACCGCAATCCCCTACTCAAAATATGGATGATCCCGGCACCCAAACACTGGGCTACAATATTTCAGGAGGAAGTTGCAGCCATGCAGGTGGGCTTACTTTCGTAGAGTTTGGACACCTAATAACCTCAAATGCCTTAACTTCCGCGTTTGTGTTACCTGAGGTGATTAAATTAGGCTTAATAGAAATAATTAGTTCATATTTATATTTCGCTATGCTTGAATGGGTGAGAATGAGCATGAATAATAATTTACGCAAAGTAACATAGATTTCGCCAAATCAACGTTTGAGTTGAAAATTCTTTAGCACAGGTAATCCACATTTTCTCAATGACTGTGGAAACCTTGTAAAGTCTTAAGACATGTTCCCACTACGGAGGCAAAGCAAACCGGGCTAAACCACACTGTGTCACTTCAGGTCGCGGTCACACAACTGAGGCATCGTTGGCGGGTCTCTATTCCTCATCCGCCCACGTCACTACTTAGTTTGAAATACCTGACTACGGGCTACCTGTCTTTGACAATCAGGACAACCGTCAAGACTGACCCGACTAGCTGTTTTTCAATAGTTTAACCTCGGATCGCCCCCATTTTGCTTTCATTAACTTCCCCTGCTTCTCGAGGTCTCCTTGTTTCCTAAGGCGTGAGTCTATGCTGCCAAAAGTTAGTGGAAACCGTTGAACCCAAGGCTATGGCAAAGACAATTATATTATTATTAATATTCAAAACATTTTCATCCATATGATTAATTATTTTCAGGTCGCTAGCATTTCTGTTACACAATAAATAGACCAAATCAATTCAGACTATGAACATGAGATAGCACAGAGTACTTTTGTTATATTTCAATATTGTTTTAGTATCAAGGACAAAAGACGAGAACATTGTGCGTGGTCTTCATATACTAAATGAAAGTAAAACGGGTGCCTCATGTGTTATCCGACATAGAATAGTGTGGTAAAGTTTTCCATATTATTATAGTATGTATAGTCATGATAAAAGCTACTTTCATATCTGTAATGTATTTTTAAAACCCCAATATTTGTTGTTTTGTAGATTGGCCCCCACACAACACTACTGGCTGTAGGCTGCTGTAGAATCATCTTTGTAGAGCAGAATTGTGTTGACACATAGTAGTGCCTAACAACAACTTTAGCAAAATATAGGCCATAGCGACTACGACTTTGTTACAATGTACTCATATTGTTAAGATGCATTCCAAATCCCTTGCTGTTTAAGTAGGGTGTCGAACAGGAAGAGACTGGGTTAGCCTAATGAGCCACTATCAAGTGAATTTACAATGTCCCATATTACATTTTTACTGGTGAAAATATGTTACTATTGTATTTTTAATGGTTTTGCTGCTCTCACACAAGTAAAGCAGTCAGCTTTAAGCCTCATTTAAATTGTATAATGATGATAACACTCCGAAAATGCATTATTGATATGGTTTTACATTATTAATTCACCAAGCAGATGCCCTTATCCCCATTTTCGCTGTTGTTATGTATAAGTAAACAGCATATCGAATGTTTCCACAAGTAAGCTATTCGACGTTTTTGGAAACCTCTTGTGTCACAGACAAGAGTGGGCCGTGTGTTTTTCTTCATTTTCGACAGCACGACATTCAAACATGCCATATCTTTGACAATTAGCCCAGTTTGAACCACGTTCACACAAGCAACATGGTGCAACATCTCCAGGGACGCGAGCTGTTCAGTGCCTTTTCATTACGGGCCAAATTGTTTTGAACGGTTGAGCTTGATATCCGATTCATTTATCGCTTCATCCTGTGCGTTTTACAAACCGTAGGAGGTCGCACCTGTTTAGATGTACTAGCGATGGTCACCTGTAATCGGCCCCAACTGTGAATTTTCAACTATAGAATTGCCAGAATACACGTTGAAGAAGGGTGCTTTGCTCAAAACTGGCTATATAAATTTTTTAATTTTTAGTGTTGCTCTAGTTTTGAATTCTATGATTATTATAAAAATGTTCAGGGACCAGCACCCATGTAGTTCTAATCATCAGATGTGTCTTGTGATTCCATGCTTTTTCACTTTAGGCCATCAGATGTTTTGGTTTACTAAAACCCTTTTGAGCTTTGTGCTATTGGTTTACCTAGGAACGGCCCTGCCAGGGATAAGGCTCAAATACTTCATGGAGTTTTACTCTATATCTTTACTCTTTTTTTCTTGCGGTCATAAAGTAAATACAGGGAAGCCATTTAATAAGTAATATCCGTGTCCCTCCCTGTCACTGTGCTCCTGTCCGCAGTATGCAGTGTTTCTCCTCCAGGACAGATAGGAAGCAGTTCTGTGATCTCAGCACAGAGACTGAAACTGTCTGGTTCTAGTAACATTATTCTCTCAGGTCTTCTGCAATGTTAGACGCTGCATCAGTAGGGAAAGATCATCTTCTTTTCAGATGGTAAATACCCCTGCAGGGTTGGCATTGAAATCCTGCAGGAATACGAATTAGGGACAGGTATAGGGGTACCTCTCAGTTAACAAAAATACAAATAATGATAATAATAGTAATAATTTCAAATCAGTTTTTGCTGAAAGCGGATATAGAGGGGGGAGGCTCTGACATCATTGCTCACCGCTGAGCCTTCTGAGGGCGTCTTGGGCTCAAAGTACCTAAAGATCTGGGATGGAGGCTGCCCATTTTAGAACACTAATGACATATCTTCTCTCAAGTCCATTCTAGAATATGGTCTAGAATATTTCAGCGTCTTTAAGTGTTTTTAAAAGCGCTTTATAAATATAATGTACTTTTACTATTATAATTATAATAATAATAATTATTATTATAATAATTATTATTATTAATATTGTCTTTTGTGTGTGTGTCTGTGTGTCACTTTTTTTTTGTTAAATGTATAAACAATGTGTTGAGTATGAACTTTATCTGTCAATTAAATGAATACGGAGAGTCTATTTACCAAGCTTTTGGCCATACAGATGTTTCAGGTATAGTCACGAAGGTGCCAAACGATACACAAGGGTTAACATCCATTAAGTATTTTGATAAGATCCTAATGTTTGTTTATTAAGATATGTTTTCCCACAAAAAGAACTGCATTCCCACCATGGAACGTCCTTATCGATGAAACCTAAGTGCGTAATCATTTAATAAAGATCATTTACGCTCCAGTTTAATGGGTTCAAAAGTATTAATAGCCATGGAGAAAATGTTGAGGTGAAACAGGTTATTGAAAAACTGTTAAATGTGCCCCAGTTTGTTTCTCTTCTGTCTTCTGGCTAAAGAATAATGGTTGTGCCATGAACAGCTCTTATGTTAATGCAACTTTTAAATATTTATAAGATAAAACAAATGTTTATAACCAGGCCTGTGGATGTAAATAGCACTGATGACATTGAGAGCTAGTATTATCTTCAAGAAACTCACCCCCAGACAACGAAGCGTCTAAAGTATATACAAATCTAGCTGCTTGATTGAATATTCATGGGATGTGCAAAAAATATTTTGGTTAAATTATTAAATGGTTGGAATGCAGTTCATGCATCTTTAATGTTATATATTGAGAAACCATAAGTCATAAATATTTGTGTATAAATATTTATCCATTGCATGTCACTCCTGATCAGCTTTTTGAGTGGTGGGCTTGATTTAGGAACTGGGTGGTCCTGTATGGAGCTAGCCAGACGGGGACTGAACAGAACGCTGCGCTGGTTGTACGTTGCGATGTGTTGAGCGTTCCTGCGCAGCGTGCCGTCTTCCTGTGTGAGATATACGGACTGACATGAGACCTGTGTTTTCAGAGCCTGAAATAATTCATTTAATGGCCTGCCAACCGTTACGTTCCAAAGTTTGATTTTGGTCTTGGGTAAAAAAAATAAAAATAGAGCGCCCCCACCACCCGTCCCCCCAAAACTCTTACAATTTATTATGCTGTTTGTGCCGTACTCCACTAGTTATCATCTGCAATTTATTTCTTACCTTGGGGTACAACGAGACACTTTTCTCCATTTTCAGTGACTCACTTTTTTTTCTTCTTGATCCTGCGTGCTGCCGACTAAACTCCTGCCTCCAGCCATACTGTTGGAACATCAGAGAAAACGGCATCATTATACTGGAGCCGGCTAACAAAGAGCGAAAGGCAGAGAACCAGTTTAAATCATGGGCTACAAGACCGAATACATAAGATTATAGAGATCACCCTTCTCACCGGGGGTGGGGGTAGGGGGGGGGGGGGGGTCTTTTTTTCTCTTCTTCTTTTCCTCCCTCCTGTAGCGTGCTGAAGACGAGGGTGGCTGTGCCGTGCTTCATGCCCTGTCTTCTTCTCCCGCTGCACTGGGAGGGACACTAAATCACTAATGAAAGCTGTCCCAAGGCTTGGGCTCATAGTTAAATTCAAGGTCACGCTTATCACCACCTGTCTGTCATGAGGACTGCTGGCGCTCAGGAGTTTGAATACGTTCGTCTACCAGCAGAATGAAAGGCTGGATAGATGTGATGTATTCTGGACGCAGGCAATCCTGGGGTTCTTTTTTATAGATAGATATATTTATATATGTGTGTGTGTGTGCGTGCGTGCGTGTGCTTTCACACGTCCAATTAGACGCAGGAGATATGTATGCAGTAGGCCTGTGGTATCTGCTTAGTGACATATATACCGTTAGACACGGTCTAAAATTTAACCTAGTCTCTGCTGGATGACACACATACTGTTAGGCATGGTCCAAAGTTTAGCCTGGTTTCTGCTGGATGACATGCATACTGTTAGGCATGGTTTTATGTTTAACCTGGTATCTGCTGGATGACACACATACTGTTAGGCATGGTCTAAAGTTTAACCTGGCCTTGCTTTGCCTCGTTTATGTACATAGCTGCCAATCTGGTTACTAGAACACTCCTGATGACTTGAAAGCAAATGTTGGTAGCTAGAAAAATAATCAAAAGGGAATAATAATTGTTGGTTGCTTTTGTGTCCAACACGATGTAACATTTTAATGAAAAGTTAAATTATGTGTGATTGTTTGATTAAGAATCCCATATTTAGGCACCAACCCCCCATCCACCCTACTCTCTCCTCCTCCTCCTCCTCTTCCTCATCCTCATCCCACACATTTCTGTTGCAGTACAAAGATTGACCACAAGGTGGCAGCCAGCATACTGAAACCCTTTGAAGTCTGCCTTTAAAATTACACTTATTAACCCACATTACATCACAGCTCACAAATTGTATTTTGATATGTAAAACGCTTTTTAAATGCATATTATATGCGGGTTTTAATCCTTAATATCAGTAAATATGGCATATTAGAGGCTTTAATATTCTTAAGAGATTACCAGACTCTTTAAGCCTGTGTGGGTGCTTTTGCAAGGATTCAGCATGATCAAATATTAATTATTTTAAAATTGCTCTTTTAAGAGTGGTTCTTAGATGTTGGTGTAATTTCTCCCTGCCTAAGCAGATTGTACCGGCTGGTATCTGCTGAATCGCAGCGTAGGGGGCATGCATCATTGATGAGATATGTAGAACATAGACTCTCGCATCCTTCACAGTGCTTATACGGTGCAAAAGAAGGGCAAAACAGTTCCAAGATAGGGAGTAGGAGACTACTATGTGTGTATAATGTCCAGATCTGGAGTTTTCTACTATTTAGAATTCTGCAGAAATCTAGCTGAACCAGCACAGCGAGTTGCTTTGACAGCAAAAAACAAGCTTTAGAATGAAATAGGTGTAAAATTATATAAAATTGATCTAATATTATAATGATTAAAATATTCCACATGACATAGAGAGGGTGAGGAGTATACGTGGGGAGATTTTGATGTGATTCTGTGATCTTCAGCTGTTTTCCTGTTCCTACGCTCTAAAAGTAAATTGTCAATCAAAAATTTGAGTGTTAATGCAAAACGATGAAATTGAAAAACAAAAAAAAACGGTTCTACTTTGAAACCAAATGTATTTTTTTGTTCTTCACATCCCCGCAGATTCAGTTTTGATCTTTTCTTGCATTGTGTGGGGAGGAAGAGCAGAGAGCCAATTAAGGCACACAAAAATAAATAAAAATAAAGGTTTAAGGTTATCATAGCAATTAAATAATTCATCATCAACATTGTTGGCCTTTGGAGTTTTGGAATTGATCTTTCAGTAAACAAGTTAGCGCAAGAAAGAGTGAAGTAAATTGCAAAGACGAGGCAGCCATCTTCCTTTCATGTCTCTTGACTTGCGGGGCTGAACGGTGCTAATCAGAAAAGGGCAGACCCTGGGAGGTGTAACCCAGCTTGATTAGTTTGGTACACTTGAAACCAGCGCGTCTTTGGAGTCGACGGAGCACAAATAGTTTGTTTTCGTTTTCCTTATTTTTGTTGGTGTATGGTTGTTTTTTGTTTTTTTTTTGACAAGTGGATGTCTGAGGTGGAGAATTAAACCGAATACTTTTGAAATGAACGATTGAGTTTGTTCTCCTCAAAACACAAACAGGTCTCAGCGTTCCGCGTTTTTTCTTCTTCTTCTTCTTCTTCTTCTTCTTCTTCATCTTCTTCTCAGAGCCGGTGTCAGATGACGTATGCACGCGCTCATTATTTCAATAAGCTCCCGCTTGACTTCCATGAACGCTCTACAAAGAGAATGGCAGACGACCCAGCCTTTCCCAGATAAATGACT
>JAVQJS010074521.1:0-30139 GCA_036024795.1 Galaxias rostratus
CCCAGGGACACTGATCAGTTTGTTGGGATCAGTCGAAAAATTAAGTTCATTGCTTAGAAAGCTAATCAAATGAGAAGACATTTTCCTTATCAATATTTTTCATTAAACATAGGTACATAAAGTATGAACCAAAACCACAAAAAATAATGCGAAATATTATATATCATACAAGCGAGTGGTACATATTTTGTACTCTGAGCATGAAAGACAATGTTTTTCTTAGAATCCTTGTATAAGCATACGTCTAGATGTCTGTAGGGAGGGCTATCATAGGTATCATATACCCTCCTCTTTCCTCAGTTATGTAACTCTGAGGGCAATGAGATGAGTTATTGTCATGTTTGTTTAGCTGCATATGGCCAGGACTCAGTGGTACAGATTGAATGGCAGTGACATGGGAGTGAGTTGTTAGCAGGCTCTATGTCAGAGCTAGAACACATAATAATTGCTGCCCTGTATTTAAACTGAACTTCTCTTAATGATAAGCAAGTATGCACTTAGGTTTCACACATTACATTTCCACGCTAGATCAACAGTTTACTTGGGAAGTGGATATAGAGTCTCCCAAATAAGATTCCAAATATACATTTTTTGTGGGAGATGGCTTTTAATGTAATGTTTTGTTGAAATTATAGCAGTTAAAACACTTTCAATAATCATTAGTTTGTGCCTATTTTAAAACACATGTCAAAAAAGAGAGGGCAGAAATTCCTCTTCTAAAGTGTCCTCGAAATTACTTACCAACCAGGCACACATTTCTCATAAGAACAATTTGTCTAGCAAAACAAAAACGGAATGAATAATGTGTTAAGTGCATTGGCCTACATTAGCTAACATCATCACCAGCCTTAATCAGTAATGATTCCATACAATGGTCACGCCTCGGACGGAAGTGACGGAGATCTGCAAAAGCGTGACGAACGGTCGCTCGAAAAATACAACAAGGAAGTGGTCGTTTACCGAAAATAAAATTTCACATATCTCGCAGACTTAGTAGTGGTTTGTTAGTTTTGATTAGTGTCGGGTGGCATGGTCATACTGGACTTGCCTTGGAACCCGCTTCTGATCATTTAGTCGGATCTGCTTTTAGCTTGCTAGCAATGAACACGGACGTGGAATTTCACATCAGGCAGAATTATCCGTGGAACAAGCTCCCAGCCAATGTCAAACAGGTATTATATTGTCCTACTCTAAATAACGATATCCCTTGGCTGGAGGTTGATGCTGTCAATAGTAGTACATCTAGCGCCTCGCGCTATCGTGTTACAGAGGCAGCTGTCAGTGTCAACGAGGGATTTGCAATTTCACAGTGCCCGCATCAGTAGAGTCATTTTGCCATTCAACCGGAGAGAGATGAGCATAATCATTTAAAGCACCGATAGTTTTATAACATTGGAGCCAATTCACGTGCATGAGAAATAGCCGAACGTGCTAGCTTGTAAATCGTGAGTGTTGATCACATGACTTCATAGGCGCTATGATGCCGATACCCCCAACCTGTGGTAATACACATTTAGAGACACATGATTAATAAGAGCAATTGAATAGTAGAAATGTATTTGACATCGTAACGTTGATTGTGCAACTATGCTATAAATAGGTTTCATGAAGCCCTCCTCTGAAAGAAGTCTTATGTCCAGGCAAGATGTCGTTTGTTACTGGAGGCAGTTACCATTAGAGTACTTTCGAATGGATGTTTGCATTGTGCTTGCTGTGTATTACGCATCCAGTCTTTGAATGTCATTGATGCATGTAAAATGAACAACATTTTGTTTAACTTTGACAGAGCTTGGGGAACTCTCAGCGCGAATATGAAAAACATGTTCTGCTCTACAGTATTCGCAATCAATTACGGTTTCGCAATAACTTAGGTGAGAAGACAGATGGTGTTTGCAGAAGTTGATACATTTATACAACCAAATGTTAAACTCAATCAGCTGAAGTATTTCAGAGAATGCAGTACCCTGCACTTGTTTTCCAAATGAATAGGCTACTGCTTTTCATACGACACACATATTAGGCTTATTTACTATCTATCTAGTATTGCCCTATGATGGTTGTTTATTTATGCTTCCCATACAATGCATACATGCAAAATTGTAGCACTCACACCGTTGTGTCATGTCCCCAGTGAGGCATGTAAGGAAAGACGAGCGGAAGTACTATGAGGAACTCCTGAAGTACAGCCGGGAACACCTAATGCTCTACCCCTACCATCTGTCTGACATTATGGTGAAAGGACTGAGGGTGACCCCCTTCTCCTATTACATAAGCATCATGGAGGTAACTCAACGATTACTTTTTGTGCTAGAATATGTTGGAACAGAGCACACATCTTGTTCGCTGTGCTTTTAAATCGATCTCAAGTTTAAAAGCTCCTGATCTCTTTTCTTGAGAAAAAAAATAAATTCTGCCTGCTCTAGGTGTCACTCGTTGGCTGGGAAAAGCACAGAGCTATAAAGGTTACACAGTTAGAAACAAATTCTGGCTTGCCCATTAGTTACACACCAAACAACTCCCTTTTAAAAAGGACAATGCTTGCAGCTTTGTGAAGTACATACTGATAGGAATATAACTTCTGTTTTGGTCAATGCCAAGATATATACTTATATGTGTATACTTAATTGGACCCTTAATTAAAACTAGCTTAATTACATTTCTATGAAAAACCAGAAAGATTTGGATAGTGTTGAACCAATAAGCCAGCCTGTTGTTGCACTTCAATCTTTATACATTTATCTGAGCTCAAGATTTGAAATGGCTAATGGACTAGGCATGCTTTGACTACCCCTGTTCTCTATATGACAAAGGTTTGCAATAGAAATGAGCAGAGCCTGTTAATTCACTAAGTTATAAATCAAGAGTAAGGGATGTGCCAGAGATATAGGAGACCAATCGATGTAATTCTCTGTCCTTTTTATATTTCTCCTATTTTTGTGCCTCCAGGACATCATGAACAGTGAGAAAAGTTACGACTCTCTTCCCAACTTCACAGCTGCTGACTGTGAGTTCCTCTTTTTTTATCGCTTTCCTTTTATTAAATATTTTCTAACATTTAACTCCTTCTGTTGAAAAAGGAATTTATTTAGAAAATTATCACAAAACCTTCTGTGTCGCGACAAAACTGAGTGCAATGCAGGAACGGTTGACGGTCAGCTATAGATAGGATAGAGAAGGATCCTGAGAGATCCCCAAGTCAGACAGAAAAGCAAAAGGGCATGAACAAGATTCCTTTATTCTAATCTCTATGGAAGGTGTGCGTGCTTGTGTGCATGCTGCGTGCGTGTGTACTTTATTTTGTACATGCTTTTGCGAAAGACTCGCCTTTTAGTTACTCAGTGTATCGGAGCCCGTGCCTAATACCGTGCCTGTGTGTTGGCAAAGGTCCCAGCACATACTGCTCTGGCTCTTTGTGGCCCTAAACCAAAGACGCAAGTCACAGGGTCCAGTCCATGGTAACTCTGGGAGGGACTGGATGCAGGGCCAAAATATTAATGGCTACGAAGAATGTCCTAAGACTAAAACATCTGCTGTAAATCATCTTCTTTACAGCTTTATTTACTATTTGTGTTTCTGCCTATGCTGATATATCTTCACACATGTGCATGCATTTTAGTACACACACACACACACACACACACACACACACACACACACACGCTCACCACGCGATCTCCACAATGCCCCAGAATGTGTGATGCACTAGACAAGCTGGTGGCGCTCCAGGGAAGGGAATCTAAAGTGTGTGTGTGTGTGTGTGTGTGTGTGTGTGTGCGTGTGCGTGTGCGTGTGCGTGTGCGTGTGTGTGTGTGCGTGTGTGTGTATCTCGTCTCTTCGAGCACATGCACTTGTGTTTAGGTTCCTGTCAGGCGGCACATGATAAAAGGTGTGTGTGTGTCTGTGTTTGGGCGAGCATAGAGCAGAAGGCTCTAAACTGCTGCAGAGTTGGATGAGTCACTCTCGCCACTCACAAGACTCCCTTTTTTTCTGAAATAGCTCTCACATATGTCGGCTGGAAATTTCCGGAAACCAATTTACCTCACATCTCATTCACTGGGTTTAAAGAGATGATAATGTAACGGAAAAATGCCCACACAATTTTTCCTGTCATTTGCTCTAGGCTATTTTCACGAAATGCTTTATAATATCTAGATGCAACAGCATAAGTACATTAGGTGTACTGCCCATTAGGCATCATTTGATGATGGTGTTGAATACATTTTCCCATCATCTGACAGGTCTCAGGCTGTTGGGCATTGGGAGAAACCAGTACATTGACCTTATGAACCAGTGCAGGTCCTCCAAAGTAAGAAACATTTCAAAAGTGAACCTGCAACAATAAGATGTTATCAGACCTACATTTAACAATCTGAGCGTGGGAAAGTTATGGAGCCTAGTTGAACAATGTTGTGTTAGAAATTCTTCCGTAGGAAATCGGCACGGGACCTTCTGCCCGCTAAGCCGGTGGAGATATCCGTGGAGCCTTGGTGGGTGGCACAGACGGGCTACATCACGGAGGACGACATGCGGGTGAGCCGTTGTTGTCCTTCCTCAGAGCTTAAATCAAGTGTCATCAAAGAAAACGTGGGTGCGATCCATTCTCCGGGAACACCTTGCGATCCGCTCCTACTGCAGCAGGTTCCCCCCCGCCCTTCCCTCGAGGAAACAAATTACTGAAGATAGCTACACCATCAGCCCCCCGTCCCTCATATATATATCTCTGACTGGGACACAGCGAGAAAAATTGGACAAAACTCCAGCAGCACTCCAATTACAATCATCCTCCTCCATTGTACTGACTGTGTGACTCCACCTCAGGTGTCCATTTCAGACGCTTGTCAGCGATTGGCGGCCTGTAGTGTTTCTCCTCTAATGGCTGCTGCTCTTTGTGATTACAGATCTGCTCCACGCCAGAGAAGAAGGCCATAGATAAAATGATAGATTCTGGTCCACAACTGGCTGGATCGATGGAGTACAATGTGGTTCTCAGTGAGTGCTTCTTCTATCTCCTCTCCTCTCCCAGCTACACTAACAACCATAAAACTATAAAGAATAATGTCATCTTGTGTAATACCTATCCATTACTTTTGCGAATGCGTTTAGTCTAAATATAGTTTAGTCGTGGTTTCATAGTAATCGGAAGCCCTCCCCCCCGCTCACCATTACATCTGAGGCAAGTCATTAGTATTACATTAGCTGATATGATTAAATATTGGAAAGTAATTTAACAACACTAATACTGGAAAAAAATGGTAGTCAGTATATGCTCTGATGTAGAGGAAATACTATACCACACTGATTATTCAGAACTTTAGTGTCTACAACAATTACATAAGCTTTCGCTTTGTAAGGTCATAGGGACTTTAAACCCCTATACCTAGGGAGCCATACACTTTTCCTCATAACAGCTTTATTTTTTTACCAACAGGTTTGTACAACAGGGGCTACATCTATCTTGATGTTCCAATATCTGACGACAGCTGCATCTCAGGTGTGTGTGCGTGTGCACACGTGTGTACTACTACTGTGTCTGATAAGTAGTGTTTGGCAATGTTATCCCCTAATCTGTGAGCCCTAACGTCAGTCTTTTTAGGCTTGTTATTTTACTTTTGGGTGAGAATAACGTGTAATGGGATTCCCATTGATCTCAAAGTGTGGTAATGGTGCTATTACAAATCCATTTGGAGTCAAATTGAGAGAATACGTTTTAAAGATCTAAAGAGACGTAATCAGCCCTGCAGAGGGTTTGCCTGTGGTGATTCCTGTTTTTTTATCTGATTCATCTACAGTGCCCCCACTGGAAGGTTTTGTGATGAACAGAGTCCAGGGCGACTACTTTGAAACACTACTCTACAAAATCTTTGTATCCATTGATGAGCAAACAAACGTGTCAGAGGTAGGTTTTGAAGGTGCATATACTGTATATTCCCTTGCAATTTATAATATTTCACATACAGCAAGGTTTTGCTACAATTTGATTTGTTTTAAAATGTCCATCCATTTCAGTCATGACCCTCTTGTTTTTTATTCCCTCACTTCTTCACCCCCCCCCCCCCTCTCTCTCTCTCTCTCTGTGGTTTTCTCAGCTGGCCAATGTACTGGAGATTGACTTGGGTCTGGTGAAGGTAAGAAAATAAATTTTCCAGCATACAGAGACAGTAAACACACACACGCACAGCATGTATCAGAAAATAACATCATCAGTAAATGTTTGGCTCAATAATCCTCTCTTTGGTTATTTCAACACAATGTACGTGGTCTTGCATGTTGTACTGCGCTCTCCCTTTGAGTTTGAGCCGGTGGCTGGGGTCACACGGCGCTGTCCTAGTTTCCTCTTTGTTTTTCAGACGATCAGACACATAGAGAACCTTCCTCAGTGGAATTGCCTCCAGTGCAAACGCAGTTAATCATTATCGCTGCCTCTTAGGTTTCGAACCTCTCTGAAGCACTTGAGGGATGTGACACTGGGTGCATACTTAGTCTTGAGCACTGGCAGTAAATGTGACTTGCCAGCAAAGAATGCCCTTTAACGTTAAATGTCAGAGTCTGAGACTTTTTCCCTCGATGTTCGAGAGAGAAAGAACTTTCCGTCAGTTTTTTTGTTTTACCACTGTGACTGAGCAGCATGTTTTGACTGCATTTTTAGGGTAAGGAATTGATTGCTCAGCGAGTTTCCAATGAATGCAGGAAAGACAGTTTACCCCAGTTGGCAGCTCTGGCCTTTTCAATCTAGTCGGTGTTCTATCAGCAGGTAGTTTGCTCGCACAGTCGGAGCTTTGATGGCATATTCTTCGTCTCTCCTTTGTGTTCTTCCAGAACGCTGTGTCCATGTACTGCCGCCTAGGCTTTGCCCTGAAGAAAGGCCATTCGTTCAGCTCGGACCAGCTCCATCCCACCTGGAAGAGTGCTCCTTCCCTCAACAGACTCAAGTAGGGTCGAGTCCCCATGACCTTGTTCCGTGGTCTAATCTGTTTACGGCAGAGATCCCAAAACTCAAACCGCAGACGCATTCTAAACCACCATACACTCACCATTTTGTATTCTAGATGTTACACGTCAGTGCTGTGCCTTTTCTGTAGCGTAACTGTGTCATACCCTTTTGGCAGGAGCACCGTGGACCCCCAGAAGATGCTGCTGACCTGGGAGCAGGGCAGTCCAGTGATGGAGGGGGGCTCGTCAGCCACGGATACCGACACCACTAGCCTGGAGGACCAAGGTCTGTCTGGAACAGGGTGGTTACCACAAATTCTGGGCCCTTGTGAAGGATAAGCTTGACATTATTATCGGTTATTATTAATCCTCTGGACCTAGAGGGTTATATGAGTGGGCCTTTCATTATTCCTCCTTTAACTTCCTTAACAACTACGTTGTTGTGGGAGCACAGTGCTTTGCCGTGCACACACTCACAAGACAAATCATGTGGATTGTCGTTGGAGGATGGCACTGAGGCACAAAGTAGCTGTTTGTGCACATCGTTCACACTGGGCAAGGAAATCACTTCTTCCAGAGTTTATTTTCATCCATCGTTAAATACAGCACTTGCAGATTGATGCCATCTGTTTGCAAGTCATCCACTCGGTCTGGATAGGTTATTTTGAAGTTGTAATAGAACAGCTCTTTGGTGTTTGTTAATTAATTTTACGAATACAAAGGAAACACAATTTACTCATTTTCTTTAAAAAATATTTTGACATCAATAAAATCTTGTTACAACAGAGAGACTCTGCCAAGCTTCTGCAGCATAAAAAGCTATACTCAGTCTGGGAGTCGGGATAACTGTAACCTTAGGCTGAGGGAGCCTAATAGACCCCCATGAGTGGGCCTAAGGGATGGCCTGGAGGGATCATGGGACTTGTTGTTTTTCTCTACAGCAGAGACGGGCAGTGTCAGCAGTTTGAGCATCCCAGCCCCACCCTCCAAGAGGATTGCCTTCCTGTTTGACTCCACCCTCACCGCCTTCCTTATGATGGGCAACCTCTCACCTGTGAGTGACAGGAGATGCACTCACACAGTCAGTCAGACTGACGTGCACACGCCGGCTTTGAAGGGGTTTGTACTACAGGCGTCTCTGTCGCAGCCTGTTTCTAACTCTTAATATGTCACTGTCATTTAGAATCTGAAGAGCCATGCGGTGACCATGTTTGAGGTGGGGAAGCTGTCTGACGAGACCTTGGACAGCTTTCTCAATGAGCTGGAGAAGGTATAAAGCATACTGACTGTATGTATGATGGCCAATGAATTGACACACAGCCACGAGACGCAGAATAAGTTTGGTGAAAACACACACACACACACATACACCAATGTACGTGTGTGTCTCCCAGGTGGAGAGCACGGCGGAGGGGGAGGCTCAGAGGTATTTTGACCACGCCCTTACCCTAAGGAACACCATCCTGTTCCTCCGCTACAACAAGGAGCTCACCCAGGACCAGGCACCTGACCTTCCAAATATTGGTAACCCCCCACAAACGATTTAATATTCAGCTTCCGTCCGTGTCTCTGACCTCTTCATTGTCTGGCTGGCGCTGGCTAGGGGCCACGGGGTGAAACGGATATTTGTTGTAGCAATAGGTTGAAGTTCACCCAGCAAGTGGTTGGCTACCAAGATCTGTTTTTAAAAACAGAGACTCAGGTAGTGTGTTTTTGTTGTACTAAAAGTCCAGTCCAGTGTATTCAGAGCTGTGTTATATTTTTATGTCGTCACATACAAATTATCCCAATTAAAAAAAACATTAAACGTAAGCACAAACTGTGACCTACATGAGCAGTAGCCGAGCCAAGTATGTTTGGTCTGGAGACAAACGCAGCAGAATGAATGTAGCCTTTGTTTGCCTTGGGTTTACTGGAGCAGATTGTGCTCTTTTTAACAATATGACTCATAATCCTACCATCCTATTACAGGCCACGGTGGATTTATTGATTCCCCAATCGGCTCCTAATAACGCCACGGGGCACAGGAGATGGCGTTCAATTTAAGATCCCTCTTCCCTCTCCTCTTGGCCTTGAATCCCCCTTTTAAAGACACAAAGCAAAGGCATATAAATACAAATCATTCAAATATCTAGGTCCATAACAGTAATAATAACCTCGACACACACTGCAGTGTGGTGTAGTTGTGCTGGCCGTCTGGGTTCCTCTCACTGTGTGTGTGTGTGTGTGTGTGTGCGTGCGTGCGTGCGTGCATGCGTGTTGGTGACTCCTAGGTCTCCCTCTGGACCTGCTGCGCTGCGAGAGCCTGCTGGGTCTGGACCAGGCCACCTGCAGCCGAGTGCTCAACAAAAACTACAAACTGCTCGTCTCCATGGCGCCCCTCAGCAATGAGATCAGGCCCATCAGCAGCTGTACGCCTCAGGTACTGGCCCCCTGTCCGCCCTCCCTGTCTTCCGTCTTTTTACTTGTCTGGCCCCCTCTACCACCATGGCTACGGGGGGACACCCGGGGATGCTACTTTATGCTGTTGTCATGGGTTCTTCAATCGAGCAGCCCCTTTTGTGGGCACGTGTGTATCTGGGATAGAATAGGATGCGTGCCTGTGCTCTGTGTAAACAGCCTTAGGTTGTGTGTGTGTGTGTGTGTGTGTGTGTGTGTCCGCGTGCTGTGTGAGCCCTCGGCATGAAATTTCCCTCAACAACCGGGGACTCCATAGAGAGGAAGCGAAAGGATGCAAAGCAATTCCCTTACCTGGCCAGACTCCAACCTTCTGTCTATGAAGAGGGGGCTGAAGGGGATGGAGAGAGACAGACAGAGATAGAGAGTGAGAAATGAGAGAAGGGACATGGTTGTTTTGCTCACCCTGTTGTTCACCAACTTAAAGAACTGACGCTGGGAAATGGACGTGTGGTTTGTCCCTTCGTTGTTAAATTTTATTGTTTGCTTACAATAGCTACAGTCAACAACCGAAGAATCATAATAATCTGACTGTACATAAACAGAATAGAAAACTCGGGCATAGACATGATGTTACTGTCTTGGTTTGTCGTCCTCTGTTTCTGTGACGGAACACACCAGTGAATACCCAGTCGTTCACGGCTCACATAACCAAAGTTTAAATGGCACGGTGTGTGTGTGTTCTCCAGCATATCGGTCCAGCCATCCCCGAGGTCAGCTCTATCTGGTTCAAGCTCTACCTCTATCATATCACAGGACAGGGGCCGCCTTCTCTGCTCTTGTCCAAGGGCTCTAGACTCCGCAAACTACCAGACATCTTCCAGGTTAGGCCGCGCACACTCACCCACACACAAACACGTCCCTTATATAGGAACAGTTTGCTGAGAAAATCCATCCACCGAATTCTTTGAGATCAATTTGTCCTCTTATAAGATGGAACGAGAAATGAGAAGTCAGTGTAATTCCTTACAACTGGTTGCGTTAGTAATGGGTCCTATTTTCATTGATTGTATATTGTGTTAATGGTTAACCATTGTTGTTGATGTTTATACAACAACCTGTTTTCTAGGTTTATGACCGTTTGCTGATCACTTCCTGGGGTCACGACCCTGGTGTTGTCCCTACCTCAAATGTGTTGACCATGCTCAATGATGCACTGACCCATTCTGCAGTACTTATCCAGGTAACATTAAAGACACAAAAAGTAACACCTTCTTTTTGTAGAATATAGGAAAATACTAATACTAATACTGATAGGATCTTTCCTGCAACAGCACCTCTGGATGGTTTTATAAAGATATAATGTCACATTCCCCCTACAATTGGAAGCAACCGTATGTGAATCCCTGCTAAAACACTGTGTTTTTGTGTGCGTGCGTGCGTGTGTGTGTGTGCAGGGCCATGGGATGCATGGCCATGGAGACACAGTTCACATCCCATTCCCGTTTGATGAGGAGGACATGAAAGGAGGTAATGGTGTCTAACAAAAATAAACTTGAGATAGAGATGTTTTTCAAGTTGTCCTACCTTTATCATGCTCTGTTTGTCCTCTCTCTGGCAGAGTTCTCGTCCTCCAACATGTGTGTCCACAAAGCTTTGCAGACCTTAAAGGAGAAGGTGGATCTGGAGCAACAATGTGGTTACATCACTATGCTTAACCCTAACAACAGGCATCGCCGCAAGCCTAGTGACGCAAACGACTGCAGGGGTGGGTTCACTCACTCACACGCACATGCACATGCACACGCGCACACACAATTGTCAACTGCATTGCAATCTTTATTGCCCAGGGTGGTGAAGGAATTGACACCCTGCAGTGTCTCCGACAGTATCCCATTCTCTAAAGATGCAGTTAAGTTTGGCCACAGCCGTAGCTACAGCTACAGCATGTACCACATCGGTTTTATTTTTAGAGCATTGTACCCACGTCTCTAGTCGACCGACAGGACATATCAATACATAAATAAGGAAGGCATCGTCAAGGCCAAATGTATTGTCAGCAGCTGTCGGTACAAATGTGATTAGGGGTACCAGGTGTCTAGTTTAATTACACAGTTTGTCTGGTTAATTGTTTTTCTTTGGGCTAATGGGAGTGCATCGAACCTCGTTACCCTTTGCCTCCAATTTTCCGAGTGATTGAAAATAATTATGAAGATTTTCATTACATTTGGCGTCTAAAGTTGCAAAATAAAACAGGCAACGAATATAAACCCACACACATGTTGTTATGATTGAAATGTTGTTATAAAATATGAATTAACAACTTTGCATGAGTCCTATAGATAAATTGGACTTTGCATGGATCTTTGTTTGAGATCTTGTTGTCCCTCTCTTATCTATCTGAGCTGAATCAGCCCCTGAGTTACACACACTGACCGATTGTCGTTTATCTCCCAGGAGACACCCACCTAGGGGGTGGGTTTGATACCAATGGCAGCACTGAGTCCTTTGAGCTGGTGACCGAGGAAAACAACGGAGATGGGAAAGGAAAAGCAGATGGTGGGTCAGCCTCCGCACGCTAGCCTAAGTTGGGCTGAATGCACTGTGCCAGCCACACAAGGCCTGCGCTTTTGCCGAGTTGCTCTAGAACAACTGTCTCGCAGCTTCCTGGGAAAACTTTGTGTGTCTGGCATTTTCAATCATTTGTTTTTCATTTTAAAAATAGTTAGGGTATCTTTGGTAGTAGTTTTATGTTCCATATACCTCTTTCCCTGGGTGGCAATACTTTTCTTTGTAGCACCATCAGAGGATGAGTGGGTCCCTCTAGAGCTGTGCTTTGGAATGCCTCTCTTCAGTTCTGAGCTCAACCGTAAAATATGTCGAAAGATCGCCTCACACAAACTCTGCAGCAAAGACAGGTAGGAAGTTGAAACACCCACAGATTTCTATGCCCTAAAAACAAAATGTGATATTTGTTTCATGGTGGGAAAAGGAAATTCGTTTTTTCCCTGTTGTTTTAGCCTTCAAGAGCTACTGCATTCCAGCCGAAAACTATCACTAAAGGTTTTAAGTTTTGTCCAATCCTTTCAGGTGAGAACTCTAAACTCCACACAGTGATACCACTATCGGCACGCATTGATTAAATGAATCAACAGAAATGGGCTTAATTTTTGCAGTTTGTAATTTATCAGTATAAACCAACATGGTGAAACTGTAATTATTTACCCAAGTTATTAATCCCTTCTTTGTGCTTTGTGTTGCATTCCCTAACTGATAAACCCTTTTGTCATTGTAAAGCCCTTCCAAAGATAAGAGTCACCTCTAAAACAGCAACACTAATCCATTAATGCGACCGTGTCCTGACAGGATGGCGGCCAGTCAGCGGACCCTGACAGCGGTGTGTCGGGCCCCCTCAGCCAGCCCTCGGCAGAGTCCGGTGTCCCCCTGCCGGCTCTCAACCTCCTCTTCAAGGACGGCCAGCTAAAGGAATGGAAAGGCCGGGCGCCGCCTTCTCTGCACATCTCAGCCCTGCAGAAAGACCAGCCGACATAAACCACGATTCAGGGACTCCTCTACGTGAGGTCATTTGGTTTAACTCCATCTCCCACAGGCCTCACCTTATCAAGCACAAGGGGAATAAGATACACCCCTAACCGAAGTTCCGCCCTTTATAGGCCTATTTTGGTCAGTGCGAAAACTTCCAAACCTTTGAAACCCCTCCTTCAAGATGCCCACCACTCTTATCCTCATTGTTAGGGAGGCCTACCCGAACCCCTCTCTCATCTTGTTAGATTACATGTGTTTGTAAGGCAGTGTTGACCATTGGAGTGCCATTGTTATTGGATTCAGCTGTGGTCTCTAACAATGGTGCTAGTACAGTATATAACCTGTAATATAAAATGGCCCTTCAAAGTGATAGTTTATGTAAATGGCTGTTTTTTTTTTTTTTGCAAGGTGATGTTTATTTCATAGGTGTTAAAAAACATTTCCCACAGCTAGATGTTCATCAACTGATCATGGAGTCAGTCTACACACATATGCATCCTAGGACCAAGCCTTTGGACTAACTAGGCTCCGAGCCGACCGTACCCAAACCCTGCCTCCCAGTATTGTCTCATGTCCAGTTATCCGATGCATGACACCGTTGCAGATATGACATAAAGACCTTCTTTATAAGTTGTCACTCCTACAGGAATGTTTTTAATTTGCACTGTGTTTGATGCTCCCTCGCCTGTGGAGAAAAAGGTCTGAATATGATATACAGGATTAATACACTTTGGAGCCCTAGTAATTCTTGCATGATGATGAGGCATAGTTCATTCTGGTAGCCAGTAGATGGTGTTTCATTCTGAAACTTAAGCTTCCAACAAAGAAATCACTACGGTTTAACCACTGCTTATTGCAAACATTTCTCTCATTTTGAGGGGACACCAAAGACCAAATGTGTGTTTTTTTTTTACTTATGTTTTAGTGTCTTGTTTATTTTATTGCCTTACTATATTGGTTTACCAGTATTTCAATTGACATTTACAGTCAGATGTCTGTGATGAGACCTTTGTTTTTTTTTTTTTTTTGAAAAAAGAAAACAAATGCTATGAGAGTCCATGGCTGAACCCTTACCTCTAAAAGTTGGATAAGGTAAACTAAGCACACCAAAAAGCAAAGGACTATGTACTTAAGCCGGGCCTGTAACTTTCTCTGGCTCCGAATCAGTTGCCCTGCTGAACAGTGCAGTGTACTCCTCTTTGCTTGGCCATTTCACTGGAGCTCTCAAGAGGGAGGCTACCTCCAGTTGTGTGTTATTATAGTATAGTTTAAAGTCTGAAAACAAAAGGCTTTGAGTTCAAGTCAGACCCATGACATGCAATGCTAATGTTGGTCACTATCAAAAAGATTCATTAGATTTCTTGGTGAATTTTCAGTGTGGCACATAGGAATCTTAGGCCAGAACATAAAGGACAGACGTTTAGCACATTTGAAGTGATTACTTTTTATTCTTCCTATCTTGTTGAAGGAATTATTTTTCTGCAATGACCTTATAGTGATTGTTGTTTATGATTAACAAATGGTGATTAGGAAGAAAAGAAAAGAAAAAATAGGCATCCTAATGAAGCATGATGAGTGTGTTGTAACCATTGTGTGTAAGTTGCGTGTGTGTGTGTATTGTATAGCGTTTGCTCATCTACCCCAGAATGCTCAACTACTTAAACACAACTCATCACAGTGATATCCTGTTAATATTAAACAGCCAAATATGTTTTGTAGACCAACCCCAGGCTCAATCATAGTGTATAGAAGATATAAATCCTGCTAGTTCTACATTGTATCGTTAAACCTGCATTTTAGAAAGATTTTGTTGTAGTTTGTTTCATGACACAGTGGATATCATTAAAATAATTCCATTGTAATTAAATGGGTTTAAAAATTCTCTTAAGATATATGTGTTATTATCAATAAATATTTGTAAACTGTGTGACCACACAAATGAATAAGTACTAGAAATACATTCCCTGAGAATCAGTTTCTAGTTAAACCTAGCCTAGTCTAGTTTTATCACGATAATATTTTGTGTAAGTGTTGTGTTACATTGCCATCTTTGTCAATTAATTTGATCAACCTGTCTGTGGGCTTTAGCCCATCACAGCCCCTTGTTTTTCCCGGGTATTTCTGTCGGTGTTTTTCTAGCCAGGTGGAACAGATGGCTTGCTAAACTCGGCGGTCCAGATGCTCTATCCATCGACTTCAAGCGTGCTCTGATGTTAACCTGCCAGCTCACAACTGGTAGAAGAAGAAAAAAAAGAAGTTAAAATATATAACAGGCACATCCTCCCACACTCAATGAACCTATGGTGATGATTGCACATTTAAGCACTCAGAGAAAAGGTCAAAGACTGAGCGCTGTCTGTGCTGGCTCCCGACAGTCTCAAAAAGACGCACACAGCCTAATTGACTAGTCTCCCAGGTCTCCCTGCTCTACTAATTTGCCTGTGCCACAATTTATATTGTGTCACCAGGGGGCACCAAGGGCAATAACTGGGTCACACCACCTGACGATGGCAGCTTCAGATACTCAGCTATGGGCAGGTGCTGAATGTCGATACTAGGCAATTGCTTCGTTCACACTCGCAAGGCTCTGTATGTGTCAATTTGTTCAACTTGTCCCTTCCAGACAGAACTATGAAAATCATTTAATCTGTCAAGATGTATTGGCAGTCAAAGACCTGGCAGCAGAATGTGATGTTGAGTTGATAGGGCCTTCCAAATTTAACCAAATAAGAAGGCCGTTGTATATACATTGTTGGCATCTTTTGCTAAATTTGACAGTGCTGTTTTTCATCTAAAATGGAACACATCTCAACTATTCTCCTGGTAGCTTCCCATTCGTTGTTGCAAAGTTGTTAATGGTGTCATCATTGCAGAATCCCCTTACCCCAGTTTACATGGATTTCAAATGTTTCCTTTTTCATAACGATTAACCTTATCTATTTCAGTATCTTCAGCGGCATTGTGCACCTCTGACAACTCTGAACAATGATGAATCCAGCCCGGTCTGTCTTCACAACTCGGCTGTATTATTTATTCACTTCCGTAGACACATATTAGGAGATTGATGCCAGTGACCTTCAAAGTTTTCCTGTGGACATGTGCTTTTGTTTACAGGATAATACACTCAGAAACCCCTTAGCTGTCTCTTTCACGTAAACATACAGGTTCCCACATGCAATGCACAGTTGAAGGAACATATCAACAGAATGAGTGCATTAATAAAATTGAGACACACACGTTCCAGACGTTGTGGTATGCGCAAAGGCAATGTGTTGCGACGGGGTATGAAAATACGTACTACCACTTTAAAAGAAAAGCCGCTTGGAAGTAGTCGCTGTTGATGCCAAGCCCGAGATCTGCCATCTAAAAAACCTCTCGCAGTTTTCTAACCGATGTCTGTTGTGCAGCGTGAAAGCTTTCTAGCACAATTGCTTCGGGTTGAAGAGCACACATTTTTAGTGACAAAAAAGAAAGTATTTTTTTTTTAAATGTGAACAGTGATAACCGATGAAAAGGTTAGTCCCGTTATTTAAACTTTGCGCAAGAGAAGTAAACTGTGTTTCTAGGAACTATTCCACCACCTGTGCTGGATAAATTGTCCAGGCCTACGTCAAATTGAAATCACCCTTGTGTTATATTTTATACATAGTTCATAGTAACTCGGTAAGTTCAAACTTATTGGAGTAAGTCATGCACAGTATGCATTTAAATGTGATACAATTTGCACGTTATAATTAAGTTTTGACCCAGGGTTGAACGCCTGCGACGTCAACAGATGGTGATGTTGCTCGACTGGTAACAGGTGGACGCGTCCTGTTGAAGCACGGTATCATATTTCAACTTATCGGGAAACAGTGGCATGGGAAACCAAGTGGATAAGCTGTCACATCTAAGTTACGCAGAAGTTCCAACAGTGGACCCTAACGGGTTTGACCCAGAGGATGGACCACGGATCGGTGTGTCTTATATATTTTCTAACGATGATGACGAACTGGAGGACAATGCCGATGCAACAGATAAGGAGCAGAACCAGGAAGAGAAACACTATGACAAGCGTAACGAGGTAGAGTGCTCCGTTTACAACCGAGATGAATGTATTTATGAGAAAACCGTCAAGACAACTGACTTGGAGGTATATTCTCCGGAAAATGTTCAGAACAAATGTCATGCAGGTGACTTAGTGGAGTTTGTCGCAACTGGACAATACCCTCACTGGGCTGTGTATGTCGGGGACTTCCAGGTTGTTCACTTACACAGAGCTGAGGTGAAGAACAGCTTTTTAACAGATGCCGGTCAAGGCAGGCGATGTAGGATTGTAAACGAGCTCTATAAATTCAACCCCTTTGGCAATGATATGGTTGTTCAGAATGCAATGGAACAAGTGGGCTTAAAAGACCGGGAATTGAGCTGGAGAAATTCTGAATGCTTTGCCGCTTGGTGTAGGTTTGGTAAGCGAGAGTTCAAGATGGGTGGAGAGATAAGAATAGGGAAACAACCATATAGATTGAAAATATATATGTCGGAGAAACAGTCACACATCCTTGAGTTTCAAAGTTTGGAGGACATGATCATGGAAAAAAGAAGAAATGACTACCTTGGTCGGACAGTGGTCTTGCAGGAGCTTGCGAATCATTTTAACAATGCTGGGCCGAATAAAACTGAATCAAGCGCGCATTTATAATCGATTGATTTAAAAAAAAAAAAAAAATTCGAGACGGATGGACCCTTCCCTCAATTCTAGATGTCCACATGGAATAGGCTACGACATAAATTGTATGCCCTGTTTTAATAGAAAAGTAATGGACAGATTAGTCTACTGGTGATTGCTTGATATTGATGCAAGCGTTTGACATCATCAAATTGACATCGTGTAATTTATTTAAATAGGTTCATCGATGAGAGCCGTATACTTTTATGTTTCCACGTCAGTTCCATCGCCTTGAAGTTACAATCCGTATTCCCTGCTGTTAAATGGCCTTTGCAATAATGATTAATTGGTGGAATTTAATTGAATTGATCTAATTAAATGATACCCATTACCCATCGGTAGAAGAATGCAACATAATTGCCTTGTGACCTTAATACAGCTGTCTAGCACTGTCATAACCCAACTGTTTTATCGAAAGTTCAAATGTTGGTCTAAATGTGCCAAAAAATGCTACTGTCTTTTAACGTCATTAAACTGCCCAATCTGTTCCCCCATGTCACCCCAAACTAAGTGGTGGCCGTTAAAGTAAAGGGTAGTGCCTATAAGGTTCTGTACACCAACATATTGTGAAAACATTTTGTGGTGGGAATATAATGGTGGCTTGTCCAAATTGTCAATTGCGTAAGTCAAGTAAATTGTCATTACATGGTTTTTACATCTGGGCTGGCTTTTTTCCCCTCTTCCTGACATATAATAATGTTTTCCATGTATGCACGTTTCACTTTAGATTCACACACACTGTGTTATGATTTGCTAGTGCTCTAGGTGTTAAGGGCATGAACAACAAATGATATGTTACTAAATCAATGTAACTACTCATAACAAAGTAAGGATGGTTTTTGAAGGGGTTTGCCGGTGTCAAAAGGTGGGTATCAATCAACATCTTATAGATCCTGCTAGTATTGTTTGGACTTTTATGAACCTTGTTACAGGAAAGTTTTAATGTTCTTAAACCTAGATGATATGCAAAATAGGTGGCCAATTATTTTCACCTCAAGCGACCTCTATGCCCTTTTCCAGTCTCTCTTTATCAAATGTTTGGCATCTTACTAGCAAAAGAAGACCATACTGGGAAGGTGAAACGATGGACAGACTCAATAGATTGTGTGTGTGTGTGTGTGTGTGTGTGTGCGTGTGCTTGTGCTTGTGTGTTTTAGCTTCTTTAATTGGGGAGCATATGGTACTCAAGAGAAGGTTGCACATAGAAGGTTGCACATAATGTTGCTGTTCTAAGATCTATGTAACAGAAGGATGAATATTTTCAGTGTGCCACCCTATCAACCACACTTTTTAGGAGGGCACATGCATTATACTTTAATTGTTTGGCCAAGTAAAAACAGCAATCAACTACAATTAACGTTTTCTCTACTTATTGCACTTGATGGAATGTGAAAGAATGGAGCATTGTAGACCCATTATGCACAGCCAACTCTCTCCCACAGGTATCCGCTTGAGTGTATGGGGTGATTTACACAGAATACTGATGAATTGATTGGGCTAGCTGAGCTGCAATATTCTCTCTGTGTGACATTTTTTGCGAATGCCACCAGCCAGACAAGATGTGTGCACAATGTATACCATATGAACTGCGTTTTATTTCCTGCGTCTATGCTCCTCAAAAACAAAAAAAAACAATGAAGATCTACATGATTGCTTTTGTAGTGAGCTGCAATTTGAAGTACAATCTCCAGGTTCATTGTGGTTAAACAAGTGGCATTCGTGACCCTGAAAAGTAATAAAACCTGAATTAGCTTTTTTCAAAGAATAGGCCCATGGCATCTTAAGGAAGTTTCAATGTTTTTCATCTCACAAAATACAGATAGAAATTAACTCATTATAGTGGCACACCAGAAAAAGCTGGTAGTGATGAGAAAGTTTTATGATTCCAGCCCCAACCCCCTCCTGTCAGGGACACACTGGGCACGCAAGCTAGAAAACGACTAGTAATTACCACTGACATGTGGGCTGTGAGTAATGGACGCCCACAATGGCAAAACAGCTCCCATTTGTGCGTCATTTTAAGGACGCCGTTGCAGCCATGGTTGGATGTGTCAACAACTCTTGTTTGACCAATGGAATACTTAAAGGTTCTCCAATGCCACATTGGGTGGCTTGCCAGAACAATGGCATTTCTGTTCTCTAACTCTAAAGCACACTTTTGGCTTAAATGAACAAATTACACTTATGGTCGAAGATTATGCATGGTTAAGTTGGTGCTAGTTATATGCTAACCAGGAGGGAATCTTCTCAAAGCTTGCCACAGTCCGCTCATGTTATCTCTCTGTGGTCCTGGCATGTCTGAATCACAAGGCCCGCTGGCTGGAAGAAGAGAAAAGGCAGGTGGCCCTTTTGTCTTCTTGTTTTTATTCCCCTCCATTGTTTTTCTGTTTATTTCTGAGAAGGCGCTCCTTGGCAGTGAAAATACACGTTCATTGGGTGAAAATTTGTTGATGAGTTTGGCTAATAGGAGGGCCAAGTGAGAGAGCAAGAGAACAAGTCAGGAGTGTTCGGAAAATCTGTGATTCTTTTTAAAGCTTCTCACAGAGTGGCTGCACAATGTTTCTTATCAAAACTGATTATGATATTTCTATCTTGTCACAAATCTGTCACTCTCATTATAATTTAATATTTATATTTTTAAGCTTAACCATATACATTTTATGACTTTTCCAAGATGATACGTCGTTGTATGACGTATTCTATTTGAGGTCTGTGGCTTAGCCCCTATTTGAAATGATGTTCGATGTTAATGCACCATTAAGCATGTAAATTGGACTTCATGAGGGTAATGTATGAGTCATAGGACACTCCAGCTCTGCAATGTCTTTCTATCATTCTTATCTGTTTACACAGCTGCAGATTCTGGCACCACTCTGCTAGGTCAGCGTCATAATGGGGCAAAACACCCAAACGCCACAGATAAAAGTTTCCCTGCAAACTTGGGAAAACGTTTTAATTTGCATATTTTATGAGGACAGAAAATGTTCTACCCATCAATTCAATTAGCTCTTAAGTCTTAACATCTGTATACTTATTTTTATATAATTTAATGTTAATGAACTTCATAGCTTGAAGCATTTGTTGCTAATAATACTGAATAACGATGATGTGTTTTCCTGAACATGGGTTATTTTGAATTATGGTTGGCCTTGGAGTCCCCTTTTGATGTCTTCCCTGGGGCAAAGTAGTGGTAGAGTGTCGTCTTAATTCTGTTAAGCTATGTCTAAAATTATGCAAATATTGCTGGGAGATTAATTGGTAATTTAATTTTTTTCTAAATCTTCACCCTACTTATCATGCACAAAGTGTAAGATTCAAATACAGACACTGCTGATACAGTTCAGCGGAATTAAAATGTTAACCTCATCTACTTCGATATTTTCACGATGCTGTATGTTGGCTGGGGGCTAAAGGGTTGTGTTGCAGCAGTTCAAATGATTTTGTTTAGAGCCGAAACTAACTAGTGAAATAATGTTGTCTCACAAAACAATCATTTTATATAAGCAAGACGTAACTCTGGTTTGCTTGGTGACTGTGCTGATTTAAGGCCGGGAGTTGTTTTAGGACGGGGCTTTCCTAATGCTTCTACTGTCGACTTTATGCTTGAGAAGAGTGGCTCGTCAGGCACCTCGGCAGTCATTGAGACAATGTGTATTAAGAGCAGGAAGGAAGTAGTACATGTTGATTTGCATACCTTCTGTCACATATCCTGTTTTTGAACATGCAGTTGTCAAGAGGCAACCTAGGTAATTTTTTTCTCATCTGAGGGTATTCATGTGGAACAGAAATATGTAAATTTGTAATCATGCTGTAGTTCTTGTAGCTTTGACATATCGGTCAGTAATATAAAAAATGTGGGAACAAAAAATCACACGTTTTTTTTGTTCTGCCATGACTAACACGGTTTGCAAAATAAGTATAGTAAAGAAGCCACGTTCATAAACATTAGCTATAGAAAAGAAACTGTTTCAGTAAGGGTTATATGAATAGTTCAGGTGAACGGTTCATTGAACAGTTAAGGATTGTGTCGCACAGTTTTTCCTTTTGCTATAAATATTGCGTAGTCCTCAGCCATTCCCCTCTGAATACAGAAGGCCACACATTTCATAGTTTGAAGGAAACCTTTTTGTTAAATGCTCATGTCTAATAGTCATGTTGACGTCAGTTAGGTAAACACATCAACCCGAACGATAGAAGAGGACAAGGCTGTGGACGTAGATGACAATAAGACATTTAATTGCATGTCAGATGCCAACTAACATGCATGCACACCAACCCTTCCATTACAATTTGACCTCTGCAAGTAGGCCACAATGGCAGACTATTCAGAATCAATCTATGAACATACCATATTGGGCATGTATTTTTTATAGTGGATAGGGCAACACTTCTCTGCCTGCATGTCTTGTCACCTGAGGACTCACTCTCTGTGGCACATGCCATCTGTCTGGAGATCAGAGGAACAAGGTGCTGCACTAAATGTGTGTCACTGGCATTTTTGGCACGCGCTACATTTCCCCAGGATTCCTGCTTCCTTTAAAAGCTTAGCTTGATTTCTTCTTTCATTCCTGTTTTAAAATAACAGAAAACTGTAGTTTTAGTCAGGTTAAGAAAAGTTGTGGTTTCAAGTCATTGATGTGGTGTAGCCCTAACCTTGCAATACATTTGCTTTGGTCTTTGCCTGTTAAAAATCTTAGTCAAAGTGTCAACACACTACGGTTGCTAGGAAGGCCATCAGTGAATCAGCCAGTTTCAACAGCTTGTCTCTTTAGTCTTGCTCCAAAATAGAGTAGATAGGTTAGATCTAGCATTTCTCATCGTGTTTATTTTGTTGGCGTCTACTCTACTGGCAGGACAAACTCTTTACTATAACTCATTGAGATATTATATGCAAGCAGTAAGTGTCGTTAGTGTAGAATCAAAATCTGCCTGTCCTATTCCTGATTCTCTATGAGCCATTCCTTCTCTTGTGGAAGTTCAGCCAAAGTTGCAACACTTGCTCTCCCCTTCAAAATCCACAGAATCCATCCTGTTTGATCTCTGATGCTGCCCAGGGAATGTAATATGGCAAATGAACTTCTGTGTGTATGCTGATTTGCATAAATGTGTGGTTCCAGATGCCAGGAGTGTGACAGGTTGGGATGACAGCTGGCTTGTACCATGGGTCACTGGGGCAACTGGATGACATGTGAGGGTGACCTTTAAACTCTAAAGTGTACCGCTCAATAGACCGAAGCCCATGTATTGTCTGGCCTGTAAGTATTGGAAAATATGTGAATGAACATAGAGATTCTCTGTCACTGCAGTTAAAAAGATAGGGAGACCTTTTCTAGAGATACAGTCAAACTGACTGGGTAAGCTAAAAACTGAACCATATGACCAAAGGATGAACAGACCCATTAGTGGTGGTCAGACTATGATGTTCAATTCAAGAGACCAGAGTTCAACAAAGAGCATTAATGGCAATTCAGAGGCATTTTTTATTATCCAAAATGTCTTTACCCTTTCCAAGAAATATGAAAGACTGACACGTAAGTTTCACAAACTGCATGAACAATTGCAGCTATGTTTTCTTCTATAATCTGTTCTCTTTTGATCAACCAGAGACAGGATGTAAAGAAAGAAAGCTTACATGAGTGTGTTGATTTATACAAAAGCGTAAAGCTATTTGATCGGAGGATGAAAGCAATCAATGAGGAACATGGACTTGGCTACCGCACAACACTACAGCAATGCTCTGTTAAATAGCTCCAGCTATTTTCCCACAAAGATAAGTGACTCCAAAAAGAGACTTGAATCTCGGATTTGCAATAAATCACGAAAAACAATTCAGAGAAGCCAGTAAACGCATGCAGTAAAGACGCCATGTTTTGACGTTGTCTCTAAAAGAAGGCAACCCATGGTCAACAAGCACCCAAAAACAATCACAACCCCCAAAAAAACACACCACTACTACACACTTTATTATTGTTTTTTACCACTGGGGAAAAACCCCTCCATGCCTGCTGATGTTGGTAATTCTCAGTATGGATCAATCCTACAACAATAAGCTCACACAAACTCGAGGCATATTTTGATGGCTCCTAGTCTGACTGCCTGCTGGGTCAATCAAAGCAGTGGAAATTCCAGGGCTTCAAGAGGCCTGATTGCATAGCTGGGAGGCGGTAATAACAGAAGCACAGGACAAAGAAGCAGGTCACTGCGTGGGGTACCGACTGGCTGAGAGCCTTATTCTAACTTGATTAATTAACACGTTTTCTTTTTCTTTTATAAAGCCTTACTAAATATCACGGGATTCTGATAACAGGATGACAACTTTATGTCAAGAATAGCATACTATAGTTTCCTTGCAAATGTTCATCTCACTCGCAAATGTCATTCCCATGTTGAGATGATACGCTGAGACACTGGTGCTCTACTGTGCTTGGATCTTGATGAATTGCTTTAGGTTTGATTGAAATAGGATTATGTATAAGAGATATGGAAGCAGTAGGGAGGAACAGTTTGACTTCTGTGTGCTGCTAAATGCGTCTTTAGCCTTCTAATAGAGGTTGTGTGGGCATAAATAAAAAGTTAGTTTGTAGCAATGAGCACCAAGCCATGGCAACTAGGGTCGTAGTTTTTCAGAAATTCCATTCAAATGTTCTGTCATCCTATCTCTAACCTTTCTAAAATGTTTCCGTTCAATGACTCATCTGTAACTCAAAGGTCTGGTCTAGAAATGAATCATATCCATAACGACTGGTTAACACTTTCCTTGACAAAATGGTTCAGAGAGAAGAGAGGCTTTGCTCTTTGCCGCAGCAGGATGTTGAGTGTGATCTTTATTCACCAACATGTTTTTTTTGGCAAGTGTGTTAGTGTTTGTGTGTGTGTGTGTGTGTGTGTGTGTGTGTGTGTGTGTGTGTGTGTGTGTGTTGTGTGTGTATGTGTGAGTGTTGTGTGTGTGTGTGTAAGAGAGTGAGAGAGAGAGAGAGATGGCAGAGAGAGAGAGAGAAAGTGTGTAGAGTGACTTTGTGTGTATGAAAAGATGGCATGGAGAGGGATTCACAGAGCGGTCATTAAAACAAGTTACCCGTCCTTGTCTCAGTGGCTGACTGTTAAAGCCGCGCCCCCCCAAGAGGTACAATATCGGCATCAAGTCCTTGTCTCCCGGCAACCCCCCCACCTCCACCACCACTTCCTTTAATGGTACATGTCTAGCCTAGGCACCTGGTGTTCGTGAAGGTATAAGAGTCATCTGTCAAGATGTGGAGATGGGGCTGCCAGCCTCGATGGAGGTAATTGGTAGGATGGCTGCGCTCTGGGAAGCTTGAGGAATCTCGCGGCGCATCAGGGAGGTGAGAGAGTGCTGGCTGCCGCTCCAATAACAGGCTGGTTCTGGCGTGTGAGGAGCACTCACGCTGAGTGAGGAAGCATATGAAAGAGGCGAGCACGGCCACAATCAAACACACAGGAGGGAACAGGACACTGCTCCCTCCAGCATGACAGTTCTTAGATGTATCCACATCACTTATTCATGGGGATAGATAATAGATAATGAAGACCAAGATCCGCGCGCGTGTGCGCACACACACACACACTCAAATTAATAGCCCATCACAACACACAGGCATACTGTAATTGAAATAGATAGGCGGAGCAGTGTGGATGGTGAACAGGCATCTTGTTTTCTGATAGCCTATCCTGTCAGGTCATGACTGCAATTCAAATAGATCAGTGGGTCTGTCTTGTCCGGCTTTTACCATAATAATAGCAGATGCTCCTTCCACCCCACATAGTAAAATAGTGATCTCCAATCAAATAAAAACGGTGGGTCAAACGTATTGTTGAAAGTGAGCCACACCATACAGCTGAAAACAAGCATACAAAACGAGTCAGTAATCGAGTGTTAGAAGATTTTTGGGTTTGGTTTAGTGTGTTGTTTGTTTTTAATGCTGCACATTTGGAGAAATTCATTATCATGACATGCACACGTGGACAGTAATTTTTTTTAAAGATAGAAAGAAAAGTGATGCCCCATGGTAGCTTTAGATTATGTATGCGTTGGTATTGGCCTTAATGGTAATATTTGAGGGAAAAGCTGTTTTGTGCTGATATCCATTGGAAATTCCAAGCCCTAGTTTATTGTGCTATGCCCCAGGCAGGCGATAACTAGAATTCCAATCAAACATTTTCAGGTTGCCATGGGAAAGGCCTTTGGAGTGAAATGCTGATAGGAACAAGTTACAAAAACAGGTGCAGACAGCATGAATACTTCCCCTTAATGTCATATAAAACATGCAACAGAAACAATGTTTTATAAGTGATGACGGCATTGTTTTCACTGAAAACCTTTTAAAAACTAACTCACATAAGTGTAACTGGATGCTGCAAAAACACCACCTTTTAAAAGAGAACAGCACTTTTTTTAAGATGCTCTAGCGACCAATGGTGGCAAGGACCCATGAATCATATTTCCCTCAATTATAGCCAACCAAATGTCTGCCAAACAGCAGGGGTTTTTGCTGTACAAGTCTACCATGGCTGGAGACCCAAACTGTGGAAATTGAGGGCTTGTCAGAGTCAATCATCTGATCCCATTTTCTCCCCTCTGGACAAGATGAGTGACTCATTCACAGCCGGCCCTCCAGAACCACCCAAGTGATTGACTCAGCGGAATTTGGACCTGTGTCAAAATGTGAATCGATTGGCGCCTTGAACACGAGGTTGAAACGATTATGTCGTGTATAAAATATATTAAGAAATGCAATATCAATACAATAACTTCAACTTCTTTGAAAATGACTCGTCATGAACTTATAGTATGAGTTTGATTGTGCCCACTATTTATAACAAGTTTATGTCAGTGTGTGCTACACCTTTGCTATTGTTGTAATTACCCAGAGAACTGATTAGCAAGAGAACAATGTAAGAGCTAGTTGCCACCGTGTAGGGGGCTAAAGAACTTAGTGTAACTCAAACACTCTCAGACTTCACTCTCTGCATGCTTCAGTCACTAAAATCATACCACACTGGCTCACTGATTATTTGTCTCCTTCATGGCTATCAATCTCCCTTTGCATCCTCTTAATTTGCACGCAGCAGGGGGTGGAGCACTGCGCGTGAAAAGACAACGTGAAAGAAGTCTCCATTTTCACTCGTTGCATGTAGAAAATGTTTTGTTATTTGCCAAAAGCACAACATATTGAGCAACTGGGGCAGTGGCCTAATGGCTCAGTGATACCTGCAGGTAGCGCCTCTGAAAACCTGAACAGACAGCATGCATGGAAAGCCTCTTGGCATGGGGTTTCATTTGCCGCTCTCTGGCTCATTCTTTTTTTTTCTCCACAAACCGAGGGACAAGAGATGGTATATGAGCTCAGGGGCCCGGAGCAGTTGTGTGTGAGAGACCCCCACAGGTAACCTAATAGGGGGAGGAGAAGGAAGATAGGGACAGAGGGAGGGAGCAGCGGTCTTCAGACAAGTGCAGCTGGATGTATGGCTGTGTGATTCAGGACCCCAGGGCATAGCTGCCTGGCCGGACCGTACTTCAATAGGCACCCGCAGCTCTTTCTTTTCCTTGTCTCTCTACTCGGTCCAGTGGACAGGAGGGGACGGAGGAGGGGGTGCCAGGAGGGAAGGGTGACACTGGATCTGGTCGAGAACGAAAGAAAGACGACAAGTGGGGTAGAGGATAGCCTAAAAAAGGTTGGGCGGGACGCGGGTAGGAGTGAGATGAAAGTGTGTTCCTGCTGAAGCAAAAGTGAAGTACCTGCTGGCAGGAGGGGGGGTGAGACTGTTCTCTCAGACTAGCTAGAGGGCAAGACAAGAGGGGCCGAGAACTAGAGACAGTTGGAGGGACAGGGGAAGGGAGGGGGGAGAACAAACAGAGTGCACCTTGGAGACGGGACAACACTGGTGTGCATGTTGACCAATCACTGTGACCTTGGGGGTGGCTCTGCCTAGAAGTGCTTTTCATTTTCCTCTGTTGCTCAGACACCATTATTTCAATGCCTCATAGCTGGCACTTGAGTCAAAAGTGCTGGCATTTTTAGAGTAAGCAAGGCCAAGAATGATAATGCGGCCTTTTGCTAGTTTTCGTTTTGTTTTGCTTTGTTGCCTCAGGATTGTTCAGGCATAAATGCAACTTTTCAAGCATTGATTCATTAAGCAACTTCAACCCATGTTCATGCAAATATACAATACGGCCTGTATCGTTTAACTGCAAGAAAATGCCCAGGCTACATAATAAAACACACCACATCAATAATGAAAAGTACTTGAATGTTGTTCGCTTTAGTGGCTGAAGTTCACCCCGGCCACTTAAGTAGGAGGTGTGGTGTACTGTTGTGGAACGTAACCACTGTGAGGTGGCTGACATGTTGAGGCCCCTGCGGCTGCTAGTGTAATTACAGCCTGACATCTCCCTGAGCCTCCAACAAAGGGCCAATAATCAGTGGCTGATGATCAGAAACATGGCTCATGACATGTAGGGGTAGCGCCGCTGAAATGTAATTAAAATCACCCCGTCTCTCCAGCAGTGAGTGGCCCCGCTCATACCGTGCACCCTCGTGTTTCCTCTCTTGCTCTCTCTTTTCTTTTTGGCAGATCCTTTTTGAAGACAGTTTCCCCCCTGCTTTCTCTCCGGGCTCTCTGTATCGCCTATCCCACTCACCTTAATATCTCCCTTGCACCGATCTGCCTTTTTCTCTCTGCATGTCTTTTTGTCTTTCTGACTTCACTTAGAAATTAATGTTCAGCCATGCTTTCCACAAAGTCATTGTAAAAATACGAAGCATGCATCATTTACTTAAACTTAACACTGATGCACCCACTTTTCTATTCATTGAACAAATATTTCAGTATACAGCAGGGCTCAGTTTTTGATGTAAAGTAAAGCAATGTGGTGTGTGTCTGCAGGGGATTTCTTGATAATTCCGGTATTAGCCCCCACACAGAATATTCCGATGCCTTTTCAGATCTTATGACTGCTTGACTGCCTTCTCCATTAAGGAGTGAGCGGCTGATATTACTTGTCGTGTGCACCGCAGACTTTGGAGAAGGGCTTTTATCGACCTGCTGCTTAAACCTTGGCGCTATGCAAAAGAGCAGAACTGAGAGAAAAGCTCTTTCACTGTTCCTCTTCATGACCCTCTATTGCACTCAAACGGAGCCCCAGCAAAATGGCAAAAGAGAGGTGGGGGTTCCATTGTGAAGCAATACGAGTTGAACAATAATCCCTTCTTCATCTCGCTTATGTTCAGTTTCTCAATTGTGCAGTTTCACAATCCAATGCTGTGACCAGCGGAGGGCTTCATGGGTTGAATATATATACATATATAACTGACTTGTCTAGACCGTGCTTGAATCTTTTCCTACCTGGGGCAGACTAACCAAGCAATGAACATGAAATTAAATGATGCTTAGCCCATGAACCATTTGACTACAGGTGGAAGGACAGTGTATGCAATACACAGTGTCAGTGAACATCTTTTGATTGTTCCATGAATGTAGTGTGTAACACTGTAGGAAGGGTGACTTACTACCGCTGCTGTTTGATAAATTGCAGTTCAATTTAAGCCAAATATTACCACACACACACAGACACAGACACACACACACACACACACAGTACGTGTGCATGCCCCCCCCCCCCATGTCCTTTTGCTCTTAATAGCCTAATATTAATGTCGTGCGAGGTTGATGAACGAAGGGTGTGAGGGGGGCAACGGCTAAGAGTGTTGCTAGGACAACTGATCACTAGATATCCTAAAAAGTACAATGGGCGCTATGTACCAAGAATCTAATCCATGGGCTTAGGGATTGCTGCCTGCTTGCCACTGGGCCTTTACAGAGAGCAGGAGCTCTAAATCATTACAGCACTCAGTGCCAGTATAATGGGACTAAACAACCCTCAAGGTAGAGTGACAGCTTCTGTGCCCCCGTTGGTTTTCTGAGAGCTGGCACACGGAAAATCCCTTACAGCAAGCCTTTTGTTAGATTCCAGCTAATGACATTGGCCAATACCGCATTTTTAATGGTCACAATGGGAGATAGGCTGATGTAGATTCTGCATCCCCAGATGTAGATGTCAGTTATGATGCTATTTCGTACCATGCTCTATTTCTTCATGCCAATGCTCTATTACCGGCACGATTGCACAAAGCCCACAAGGCTTGTTAATATTCATGTTGCAGTGTGATTTTATCATTTTAGGCTTTTGACATTTTAGTGCTTTTGTATCTCTCGTCTATTTTTCTACAAAACAACATATTAGAGCACACACATACCTACATGTTGTGGTAATTCAAGTAGATAAAACAAGGGACTTACTTTCTATCCACAAAATAGATCAATTGATCAACCGAGTGTAGTTTCGGAAAGGGAAAGTCTGGATGCCTTAGGCAGTGTTAGCAAACCCCCAACTCCGGCATTAGAGCCCTCACAGCCGGGCGCTGGGGTGACGACTCGGCGGCATAGTCGCAAAGCCAAAGCTAACGCTAAGGCTCACCCACTGGAGCACCACCCCTCTCCGCTTCACGTGTCAAACAGGTTTGCTCTCCTCAGTGAAACATC
>JAVQJS010074526.1:0-11805 GCA_036024795.1 Galaxias rostratus
TCAACTTTCACATTACTTTCCTTTACACACATTGGCGCACACATACACACATTCCCTGGTCTGGTCTTGGAATACTTGGACATCAACAAAACAAACAAACACACACACACACACACACACACACACACACACACACACACACACACACACACACACACACACAAAAACACACTGATCTTGAGTCTCACTCGCCTGAAGCCAATTCCAGAGCTTCTGCCCCGGTTGTCTGTTATCCTAAACCACTAATTTCCGGCCCTTTACACTCTGACCCTGTCATCGTCATGTCATGTCAATCAGTTTATCCCAGTCAGTCAACATCACCCGTCTTTGTCCAGGTGGACACCAGCCTGCTTGGCTTTTCCTCAAACACCAACTATTGAGTGAGTCCATGGATGGCCTTTTCCTCATATGTTCCCCTTATTGACATGCTAAGCACCCAGTGGAGCAAAAGAAGATATGGAGAGGCCATTTTAGAAATGTGGGGCATGGCAGGGTGGTTCACAGAGGCCAGGGATGGGTTGTCATGTTAGGGTGGGACCACGTTGCTATCCCTAAGATATGGAGTCATTGCTGCGTCTACCTTTCCAGGGTCGCTGGTCGGTTAACTCTGCCGCGGACTGACAGGTGGCCTCTCTTTGCCCGCGTGCCTGTGTGTGTGTGTGTGTGTGTGTGTGTGTGTGTGTGTGCCTCTGCCTCAGTCACATCCCATTTACAACTGCCAAGGAGACACAGGGCCTTGGGAGAGGGCTGACTGTTACTGACAATGCCTTGGCAGCTTGCAGAGAAGCCCTGCTGTCCTGTGTGTGTATGTCTGTGTGTGTGTGTGTGTGTGTGTGTGTGTGTGTGAATACAATTGTACACACACACAAACACACACACACACACACACACACACTGCCCCAAAAGTGAGCATGGGTATGCTGGTCTTTTTTCCTCTCTCCCGGGGAGGGTGGCAGCGGAACGTCTCCCGAACACTTCAGAGGGAAAGTCGTCGACTATCTGCGTCTCCTCCGGATCCTCCTGCCCCCAGAGAGCGAGAGATAGAGGCAGAGTGATTGAGCAAGCCAAGGAGAGGGAGAGAGGGAGAAAGAGCGAGAGAGAGCTCCAAAAGGCAAACGGCTCTGTGCAACGAGAGAGAGAGGAAGTGGAGCGTGTCTCTTTCTTCCCTCATGGCGTGTCATATCTGTTTATTTGTGATTTAGATCGGTTCTCAGGCATACATTCGGGAACAAACACACACAGCACACGCATCAGAATGCCCAGGATAGGAGATGTGATCCCTGCTTAGAGTCACCGGTCTGCTTGTCTGTCCAGGTAACAACCATGTGTTTGAGTGCGAGTATTTCTGTTTGATTATTTCTGTTTGATGGATGGCTCAATGGTAACCATAGTAAGGGCGTATTTCACGAAGACTTACACGATACAAGCTGTGTTTGTGCTGGTGTATGGGTGCCATTTCTCTCAGGGGATGAAAGAGTTTTTTTTGCCGCAGAACAAAACCAATGGAAGCACGCAATACTTAAACACGGAGGACCGGAAATGTGGACATCCATCACGGCACTCCCCAGAACTCAAACTCCAGCTAGATTTTCATTGTCGATCTCCAGGTGGAACCATCAAAAGGGAAATTCTAGCCGCACAGCCTACGTTACCGTTCAACAGCACCTGCCCCCACGGGAGTCTTTTTTTCCCGACCAACCTCAAGGTGATGCTGTTTACATCCCATCCACCATTAAAATTGAATGTGTTCAAAAGCTGGTTTCCCCCGTTCCCTTTGAAGTCGACGCACGTCTCTTTGGAAGTCTGCACGCCTCTCCAAGCTCGACCGATCGGCCCCTTTTTGAAGTCAACGCACGTCCAGTTTGGAGGTCAGCGCCGTTTCTAAAAGCCAGTTAAAGTGAAGAAGAGGCTCTTCTTAAAGGGGGTTCTGGGATATCCAGTCTTCCCAAACGCCCTGGCGGCCCTCCTTCCTGGAAGTATCGGTTCCCAGTTCATCCCCTTGTTACGGTATTGAGGGACATCGTTTGGCAAAGGGATTCTGTACTCTTGTCTTCACGTATTGACGCATCATTGGTGGGCCGGTTGTGGGACGTCACGTATTGACGCACCATTGGTGGGCCGGTTGTGAGACGTCTCGCCGACATGCGTGCGTAGCATGTGCTACAGTATGTGTGTATCCACAGCAGAGAGGTTCCTTGTGGGTTTGTCCATCTGTCTAGCCTGTTTGTATTGGCATGTGTGCTCGCTCCCAGATGGATGTACTGCTGTCATCTGTCATTTTGTCAGAGCCAGCCCACGCCGGGTCTATGGCCGGGTTTGACCAATCGGCTGGCCGTCCTGCTCCCCTCTGACAGCTAATCGACGCTACAGACGGCCTATCAGAAGTAAGAGACCGTGTGCTTGTATGTTTCTGAATGCTATTTCTGTGTAAAATAAGAAAAGACTCACTAATCAAATTGAAAGCAGCAGAGCACCAAATAATTACAGGTACAGAAAGCAGTCCCGGCATTTCCTGGGAAACGTATTGCAAAAGAGTGCTGGAAAGTCAGGGACACTTTGGACGAGGACAACAATGGGCGAGTTGGCCGTCGGGTTAAAGTGTGTGGGATCACGCAGAAGGACATTTGGGAGGGTGTGTATCTGTTGACTGCGGCTTCGTCTTTGGAGCCAAGAGATGCAATACAAACTCACACCCATCACACAACAGACTTTCTCGCTGTGTACCTCTTGTCCACACAACCTTACATCACCACAACCATACATCAACACGAGAATCTGATGGGTAAACATGTACGCGCAGTTCTAGCGGTTGTTGTTGTTTTATACCGTGATCTTTCCTTGTTCGATGAGAAGGCCTCTACAATGGAATGTGTTTTGCACGCAGCCCTACTATCCCGGCCTCCCTTTTCCTTTCTCTAACCACGGACAGACGCACACATCAGCCAAATGTTTTTTCCCGACAGGTACAACCGAGTCTCAAACATTTAAGACACGGCCTCCTCAGAGAGCTGATGGAAAAAAGCACACGCACACAAATGTCGTCTGCTACGCTCCTTGCTGCCTCTGAAAGGATGTGTTTGTCAGCGAAGTCTAAATGAATCAAAGGATCTCCGAAAACGTTTCGATAACAACAATCTGTGGATATTATGTTCCCTGGAGCGCTGGGATATGTACTTCCTTCCCGACGACGGCTCTGTAACGATACCCAACAAACACACACACACTCCCCTTGACACACGGTAATTTCCCTCCGTTCCACGTCTGTAGCTGTAGACTTGTGTCTCCTACCCTAATTTCGTTTCTTTCCTTCTTTCATTCTTCATTTCTCTCTCTCGCTCTTTCTCTCCCTTTCTTTTCCTGGCGTCAGCCGCCCAGACCATTCAAGTTTATCAAAGGAGTTCCAGGGCAGACACAGCAAGCGTACGCTCCAGCTTGGAGCGTTTAACAGTCGGGGCTGTGTTGTGGCATTCTCCCAGTCGCTCGCTGTCAACTCTGTTTTCGAGGGCTCCGCAAATCACGTTCAAAATGTCTGGCAACCGGGCTCTACCAGCTGTTGCGTGGCAGAGAATGGTAATTAGGCCTAAGTGCATTCTGCCGCTCGTCAATAGTGGCAATTATGGGAGAGGCACCAGCCGAGTCGGGCCGCATGGAGACGGCTGGCCGGCCCCGGCGCAGGTGACACTCCAGTGGGCCCATGCGCTCCTTCGCGCTCCCCGCCGCCACCGCCCTGTGGTGGGAACCCGCGTGCGTCAATCGGGCAAGCCAACGTGCAAGAGAAAACAAACGATCAATTAGAGGGAGGAGAGGGAGAGGGACGAGGGTGGAGCCATTGAAATCACCTCTGCTATGGGTGGGAGGAAACAGGGTGGTGGAGCACGTTCTGCGGCTTTGAAACGGCTGGTGACCCATGAGGCTGAAATGGTGAACCACCATACCATGTTTATCTAAGTGAAGGTACTTCTGGACTTCTGTATTCAAGACCATGAGCTCTAAACCTCGTTTTAATTGTCCTCTTTTCTTTTCCATGCGGATGTGGATAAGACCATTGTCTTTTGAGTCATTGCCTTCCAATGTGGCAGACGGGTGTCAAAATACCTAAAGCATGTTGCCCCTACCATGCTTCACCACTCAAATCACAAGCCATTTCCAAATCAGCCCACACAAACCACATGGATAGAAACGTTGAAAATGTAACGCAAAAATAAAATCAATCCAGCCTTTCTCAAATATCGATGTGTTCGAAAAGATTAGCGCTTCTGCGTGGACCTCACAAATATGAATATGGAAATGTTGCCAACTTTGACGATGGCTTAAACTTTCCCCATGGAATGTAATCTTCAGTAAGCTGACTTAGCCGGCTAATCAATGCATTACAATGGATGTGTTTACTGATTGAAAATGTGCTGCAGAGTAACCCGTCCTTGGTTTATAGAGTAAATCTCAAAACCTCAGTCAAGGTGTTTCTCCCGGTTGTTAATGTTATCCTGGGCAAAACAAGCCGATGAGAAAAGCATTCGGAAAATCAGCAAAACAAATGATGCATCGGTTGTTCTTTTGGGACCTCGCTAACCACCCGGCAGCCAGGAGTGGTGCATTGATGAGGACCGTTGATGTGTCACTTGCCTTTTCCTACTTACTACAATGTCAGACTTCGGTTGAGTTATCCTTTCACCAAAGGATGAAGGCAGTCTGAGCTGTGGCCACCACCAGCTCGGTGAATATTGGAGCTCAGTAAAGATTGGCTGCATTTGTTGACGACTATGTTGGCGTCTGTTTTGTATTGGTCATATATTAGCTTGTTAGAGAGAGAGAAAGTGCATTACCGGCACCAGGACTTAATTTAGCCCCCTGGATACAATGTGAGCTTGCAATTACAATACAAAACAAAGGGGGCAGATACATCTTCTATGTTAAAGTTTAAAAACAACTGTTTACTCTTTGTTGGAGTCTTTGCAGTCATTATGAATTACCGTTTATGTAAAATGTAAAAATCACAAAATTGGGGAAAAAACCAAACATTACAGTTTGGTTTTTTTCAGTTATGAGACATAGAAACTTCTAACATTCATTCACGCCTAGACTTCACTTCCTATGACCAGGACACCCACAGACTACACATTATACTTGAATGATACGCGCTTCAGGTCCTCCTTCCAAAAACAGAAGTGTTCAAACTGATGACTGTTGGGTGGTGGCACACTGACTGAAAGGAAACCAGCTTAAGATTGTCTAGGCATGAAATTGTATCAACTAACAAACTCAAGGGCTTGCTAAATTGGTTATCTGTAATATATATATATATTATATATTATATTATATATTATATATATATATATATAACAGTCTTAATGGCTTAATAAAAGCATATCGCCAGGTATGTAGATAAAGTTTATGTGAAAACATTGGTTTAGAATTGAACTCGACTTGGGATTTTGATAAACCACCTTCTTCTCGCATTTATGGTTGGGTTGATCGAGAGCGAAAAAACACACTGTCTAATCCTCTGAGGTGTCATGATGGGATATCCATTCTGAGGTGCCTGCCTGCCAACTCCGGCTTTAAATAGGAACAAAACTGTATGGAATGCCTCTCCGTGTTTCCACTACACAGCCACGTCCCTCGGACTCCGTCGGAGTGCTGGCGCCAAGACACTCTCGGCCCCTTTAGTTGTGTCCTGTCTGCAAACAGCGAGTCAGCATTCACAACTCTGCCAAGGGGCCTCCTCTGGATAAAACCACACAGAGAAGACGCTGGTGTGTGCGCGCGCACGCGCGTGCTCGTATTGCAGTCTATCTAGAGGAGAAGAGCGCGATAAAGAGTAAAAGACAGGAGAGTATAAGAGATTAAATTTTTTTTGCAATAGGCGCCGGAGAGATAAGAAAGAGAGATGGGAGGTGGGGGAAGAAAGGGGAGAGATGAAGAGCGAGACACCAAGCTTGAGATGGTCTGGGAACCTCCGTCCTCTCTGGGGTGCCCAGGTTAAGCCCCGCCCTCTTCGGGGTGCCCGTGTTAAGCCCCGCCCTCTCGGGGTGCCCGTTTTGGAGTCGCCGTCTCTCACCGAGACGAGGCTTGGCCTCATACAGCACAGCATGTGAAAGTGGAGGGGGGGGGGGGGGAGGATTAGGAAGGGGGAGGGGCCCTCAAGGCAGGAAGCGTCCCACGAGGACGCAGTCCTGGGATACAACCAGCCTGAGAGAGGAGGAGGAGTGGGATGGAGAGCAGCAAGGTCAGAGGATAGAGGGAGGGGTTATCATGGTGAGGCACACGTCATTGGTTAGAGGGGAACTGAACCTAAGAAGACCCCGCTGGTCCAGCTGCTTACCCACAGTAGCTGTAACTGTAGCAAGTGGGACATTTCTGGGCCTATTTTTTATGAAATACCCCTTGCATACTTGAGTAAAGGGAATGCAGCCAACCTTAAACCTCGCAAGCGATTGAGTTTGTGTGTATGTGAGAGAGCATGTCCGCAGTCAGTGTGTGCCGAGAGCACCAGCAGAGTGGATGTCGAGGGAAGACGGGGGCTTTTACGGACAGCCAAATACAGCCAGCGCTGTGTACGCAGTCACAACACCATCCATAATGTATGGCTCCACCGGGACGATAATATTTGACCCGTGTGCCTGATTCGTTGACGTGGTCACCCGAGTAGACAGAGTCATTGGAAAGCTGCACCCGCACATCCTCTCAGTGTACCATTCATGTGAGACAGCGTTTTAACAGCTGGTTTCCCTTGGTAGAGAAACGTTAAGTCTTATTGTAAGAAGAAGCTTGGGTGGGAAAAATTGTAATGACTGCTTTAACAGGGTGAACTAAAAGAAATGTGCTTCTTTGTTGACTTGTGCTTCAAGTGAATTTGTTTAACCATCTCCTATAGGAGTGGGTAACGGGAAGCTCAATGGGATGGTGCAGCCCCCGCCCCTCTGGCGTGCCAGGCAGGGGAAATGAAACGCACCGCTGTCTTACCTGTCGCTCCACACACACCTCACGGTGGTGCTTGTTGTTTCTCATACGGGAGATTTCTTTCTCACCACCAACGATGAGGAAATGTTGCCTGCGTTTATTTTTAACACTCATTTCAATCATTTAGGTGCTTCTGAGGAGTATTTGCAATTCAAATGTGAATGTTCTGCACCGAGCAGGAATATTTATATTTGGACTGAAGTAAATACTTAAACAGCACTCTCGTCTGTCTGTGTGTGTGTGTGTGTGTGTTCGTGTGTGCGTGTGTGTCTGCGTGTGCGTGTGTGTCTGCGTGTGTGTGTGTGTGTGCGTGTGTGTGTGTGTGTGTGTGTGTGTGTGTGTGTGTCCAAGCATGAGTCCTGGCTGGTAAACCATTAGACAAAGGTTGTGTGTAATCCCTATTGTTGCTGAAATGCCAGTGCTGTTATTAGAGAAGATTTATGTGCTGTGTCAGGGGACAGAGATACAATGCCAGCATGTGTGATTGTCTGCGGGTGTGTTTGTCTGCTTGTTTATGTGTTTGTGCGTGTGTCTGTGTGTGTGTGTGTGTGTGTGTGTGTGTGTGCGTGTGTGTGTGTTTGTGTGTGTGTGTGTGTGTGTGTGTATGTGTAAGAGAGACAAGAAAATATAAAGTACTGGTGCATTGGTTGTCATTCATGTAAATAATAAACCATACACAGCTTGGTTTATTTAATTATCCACACGCAAACACTAACAAACAAATACACCAAACACATGAAAAAGCTATATTGATAAAAAATAAATTTTATATTTATGCATGTAGCTACAGGGCTTTCTCCCCTTGAATAAATATTGAACTCATACGTCGTCAGTAATAATGATAGTAATTGTTCTGTTTTTGAATTAATTAAGACCACTTTAGTTCCAAGATACAACCTTTCTGGTCAGGGGTGCCACCCATTCTATATTTGTAAACAACATTACAATGCGGAATCGTTCCCTTTTCATGACCAAAATGTCATGTTTGAACCACTACAGCACAGCTTTTCAACCCTACTATCCAATATTTGTGGTAACCATTTGCAAATATTCATGAATGAGTTCTAAACATTCCTCATATCATTCAAATCCTGGAGGGTTGGTCAGGGATGGTCTATGCGAAGGCTTTGCATAAACCCAGCAGAGGCAAGGCCACAGGTATTCATACTGTTGTCACCGTGGTGATGGAGAGCGGCTTCCTCACCTCCTGCGAAAGGCGTTGTTGTTTCCATGGATACAAGGAGACGCTCCTGATGCGTGGTTTTTATAAAAGGAAAATGGGGGGTGAATTCTGCAATTATCCGGACAGTTTTTGTAATAGCATCTTGCCATTGCGATTGTCCCAATATATCTGAATATTTAGCACTTCAGGTTCTCCTTCCAAAAATAGAAATATTTAGAAATATGGCAGTCAAAGGAAAACAGCTTAAAATTGCCTCGGTATGTAATTATGTCAACTAACAAACTGAAGGGCTGCCTAAATTGGTTGGCTGTAATACATGCAGGTGTGTATATATACAGCATATAATATAAATATTCATATATATATATTTTCTATATCAGTGACGATGTGGGCCAATGCACAAAATGCATGAATTGTGTCGAATGGCCTGGGATTTTAACTACCAATCTTCCAGTTGGTGGTCAGCTTCTCTGTCTGCTAGGATATACATTGACCTAGCACATCTTTAAATTGCCCTATTTGGACATGACAGGCCACCCAATTATGGCAGGCTGCAACCGGCCCTGGTCCCTAACGTTTACAGGCTGGCTTGTTCCAGGTTACTGCTGGCCTACATACAAACATTTTTGGAACGGTGGGCTGCAAGTAAAGTGATATGCTGCTTTGTTCTGCCATGCTGATACAATTCCGTTTCAGTTAGTGCAAGGTCAAAGTTCATATGTTTGGCCGGCTGACCAGTCACACATACAAATAGCTTTTGTTTCCTTCTTTTTTTTTCTTTATCAGGAAAGCTTCCGTTTCACTGTTTGACTACGCTTACCTTGTTTCGGCTCCCCAACATCTGTCAATCATATTCATCTCCAGTATTCTTGATGTTGGACTCCTACTCTACCAAAGTAGTTCCTGCAACCTCAATGATCCTGTACATGTCTTACCTCATCTAAAATTGGAGTGACTCGTCAACAAAGAAGGGAGATACTTCCCTCCTGATGATGTTTTCTTCTGAATGGCATTGTGGGTCACAAAATGACGGTGTTAAACCATAACCTGATATTTCTCAAGCAAGGCCATCCCATTGATAGCCATGCATAAATTTTCACCATGACCTTGGGCCCTTTATTCCTTAAAGATACAACATTTTGAAGTGAAGCGCCACATGTTTTATCTTTTAGGTGTCGTATTCTGGTTTTCTGCACGTGCTTTCTATTCACATGCAGTTCGGTGAAGTCGAAGATTACATTACGTCACAGAAGTCGTATGGTTTGGCAGCAGTGTGTGGATCACTGGCAGGCACATCCCACTCAGTGCGTACAACGCAGGGCTGCTGACCACGGGATGCAGATGAGGCGTGTTGTGAGTCCACTGCGGTTGAACGGACGAATGGTGGGAGGAGCTTTCTACGCACCAGGAAGCTGTGTGTAGCAAAGTCAAAGCCGTTTGTCCTGTCCCTTAATACTGAAGATTCCTCCAGCTTTGGGGGTAAGGATTAGCCAAACCGCCACCAACCACTCGGGTTGGTCTGTGTGAAGGCGTTGTTTTTATAACATTGTTAAAAACGTGTTCATAAACCTGGTGGTCTTTTTGCTCAGAATTTGGGAGCTTACATTTCGACCAGCGGAATGTTCCGAGGAATTGCCCAAAGTGCAGGAGCTTCACCACGGGAGCTGGCAATGGTGGTCGGGGCTGGACCAACGGATGCTCCGGACGTTTAGAGAAACCTTCACGAGTGATTATTCTACTTAGCTCGTTTAGTGACCCTTACAACACGTGTTCGATGCTTTTATGAATATAAAATGTTTGGTTCTAAATTTGAAATTGGTTGGCGTAACCAATTTGTATATTATGATTTGTTTTCACAACACTGTTAAATGTTCCTATTAACCATGACTACGCTCCCTTTCAAACAGTTTATTATTACCCGGATAAGAATTAACACACTCCTTGCACGATGCATAGACCACAGTGCTCAAGATGCTGTCGGTGATGTGATAACATGTAGAAACATAGCTAGAGGAAGTGTCCTCTCACCACCACTTAGGGTTATATGGGAGGTAAGAGACCTGTAGCTCTCAACCTTCTCTATGATGAAGGGCATAAAGGCCAACCTATAAAAAAAAAAAAAAAACTTCACTCATTCACATCGGAGTGAATGGGCCGTAGAGTGGCCCTATGTTTGTGCATTGCGAGGACATCATTCCGGGTATCTGCAACCCAAAACTCTATTAAATGTCCTATCAACACTTTGTATCAATCCTTGGGTTTACATATTTATTTTTCTTGATCAGCCCACCAAAGATGCTTTTGTTCACTACATAGCTTGGGAAATTCATTAAGAGACCGTTTTGCCATCCATTCCTTTCTCGTTTTCCCCCGAGAGCTGTATACACAGCTAAATATGTTAAAGGCATTGTAAGAATTTAATTCTCCGCATTGAATTGACATTTAACAACGTGCACAAAGACGCCTGGCCATGAAACCCACGCTCATATAAACCAACAAAATCACTCTCTCACACATTTACACTCCTCACGCGTCACTCACACTCCAATTGTTACGTGCTATGATTTTAGACAACTTACTTGGAAAAGGTTTGTTTATAAATATATACATATATACTTTGTTAGTGTCCTTTAGCGTATGCAGGTCAGTGCGGGACAGTGACCAGTTCACACTGAAATCGGATATTGGCAACATCAAGAATGTATCATGTGAACATCCAGAAAAAGAACGTTGAGTTTGAGCATTAAGGCCTGTGGTGTGAAGGTAGCCTTCGTAAACAAACACACCGATGCATCGGACACAGTTGCAGGGCGGAACAAAGGGCCTTGGTGGTGCAGAACCGAAGGCCAAAAAATAGAGGCGACTGCCGCACATTGTTCCTGTGACAACAGAGGAAGTGCTTGTGGGTAGAGACTTAACTGACAAGACAGGAAAGAGGCAGGATCTGCCCCTTTAAGACTGGCTAACTGCACACAGCCTCCTTCACGCGGTCATGTCACACAAGGATAAAGTCACTGAAGTGGCCTTAACCAAACCTGATGTGAGCAGCTAGTCTTGTGAACGAGAGCTCATTCGCCGCACTCATAGCCGTGCAAAACGTGTTGGAAACATACTCACAGTCTTGCAGGGATGTCCGTTGAAAAATGAATGTCTGTCGACCACAACAGAATAATGGCAATTTCCCATCTTTGAAATGCAAAGATATTCCCTATTAGTGTAGTTGCTTAATGACTCCAACGACGTGAATGATGTCTTCCATTTATAATGCAGGAGGTACAAAATGTTTTAAGTAATGTGGATTTGGCTACTTTCCAAACCTTTCCCTCGCCCAATCACTGCCACTGTCATCTGGGTTTTGCCTTTCCTCATTGGTCACCATATTTGTCAGGAGACATTTCAAATAAAGATACTGTGTCCTGTCTCCAGAAAAAAACTGAAGCTTTTATCAACATTTTGGATGACGGCTACTTTTGTGGTATATCAAGTGTTAACAATTAGATCCTCTGCTTGTAGTCAAGCAGTTGTAATCAATATTAAATTATGGTAGGTAAAGCACACAATAAGTTAATCGTAGTTTTCATTCTTGAGAAGTGGAAAGAGAGAGAGAGAGAGAGAGAGAGAGAGAGAGAGAGAGAGAGAGAGAGAGAGAGAGAGAGAGGGAG
>JAVQJS010074530.1:0-15622 GCA_036024795.1 Galaxias rostratus
TCGAATCAATTCTGTCACTTAACATTTGTAAGACGGGTCCTGGGTGGAATGATTGACAGTCTAAATGTGTTATTCAAGCACTAAATTATGTCATAACTTATTACAATTACAGTACACATTTTTCTAAAATGACCAATTATTAACTTGGAAATAAATACTTCAACGTTGTTTCTTATAGGAAGGTAATACAAAAAAATTATATGGACAACAGCACTCATTTATATGTATTTTATGGCACAGGAAATGAAAACATTAAAAGAGACAATATGTAACAACATCATGCATCGAACACTGTGTACAATAGCTTTGCAAACAAATTTAGCTCAAGTAATTTATCAACATGAAAACAAAATAGATTCCTTAAATAAAATGTTAACAATTTCCTGATTCCTATTTTTGTCTGCTCCTATTCAACAGCCATCCATTTACCAAACATTAAATTCAAAACTGGTTCTGCAGTCATACTCTTTGTGTTTCTATCTACAATAAAAATACAAAATTTACTAAAAAATACACACGCCAGCTGTATAAAAATAGTGTTATTTGGCTTTGTTAAAAACAGTAAAAAAAAATAAAACAAAAAAAACATCACCAAGATAAATTCCCTGCACCTGTTCTATAGATTTCCCCCTCAAAAGGATTTGTATGTTTCTGTCAAATAAAATCTTATAAATAATTTAACATTTGTATAAAGAAACTGATGGCAAAAATGTAGTCTAGTTGGATTTCTTCAAGCCAGGGAGAGTGAGCTCATACCTACAGAAGCAAAGGGGTGGGACAAATAATTAGGGGATTAACAAAATCTTTTTGGACATTGAGATATCACGCTTAATTTGGCCAGGCTGAAAGGCATTTAAACCCCCCATTCGGTTGGTTCCCCTTCTATAATTATAGAACTAGACATGAAAGTCATGGAGTTCTATATATTCATGGTGGATGAAGTGGATGTAGATGGATGTGTTCATTAGGTTTTTTGTTTGTTTGTTTTTTTAAAGCCTCCATCGTGCAGAAGAAAAAAGTTGATTCCTTACCACTCTGTAGACCCCTTTGCTAAGTCCACCGCAGACAAATCTATGAGCACCTTTAAACATAAAGAAACAGAATAGAGCTTTCTATGAAAGTACTGCACAGAACAGTAAGAATTTTCCTTAAATTCAATAACAAATGTATTACATAATAATGACAATAAGTGTTGTACTGCAAACATTACAGACTAAAATTCTACATATACAAAAACCAACTACCATTCCGATCTCTTTCCTTTCCCGTGTGTGGAACATCCTGTTGTTTTTAACAGCAATGTCCAACATCCTGTTTGCTGCCTCAGTATGAGACACATTAAATTCAAACCTAGTGTAAGAGCAGAAATAATTAAACAAGAAGATTAAGTTAATATTCTTTTTACCCAACCATTGAGTAAGTAGGAGAACTGGTGGTCTTACTTCTCGTCAAAGACCGGATTCACGGTCTTCTTCTTCACTGGTGTTGTTTTGCGTTGTTTCCAGGTTTGATCAGGCAGCAGGTAGACACGAACATAGACATCAGAGCCATTTTCACTGCAAGGAAAAAGGTTCCTGTGGGACACAATTAAAATCTTAGAATCTTTGACAATGTTACTGGAACTGTGGCATTGCCATCATGAAACAACACATACTTTCTACTAAATCGTAGGACGGCCTAGTCAGAAATGTTTACATTGTAATTGTAAACCTGAATATCTTTTAAGACTGGTATAAATCATGTACTATGTTGTATAGGCGGTGTAAGTTGGTACTTGGTATGTCTACCTGCAGCAGTTGACCGTGACGGTGAGCTTTTTCCTCAAAGATACATAGCGGATAGTAAGATGGATATCTCCAAAAGTGCCCTGGTGGTTCATAATTGCCCTGGAAAATTTTAACAAAATGCAGTAATTATTTGTTGAAAACATCTTTTAGCCAAATAAATGTAAAAAACTACGTTAATTAGTTGTACAATGTAACACTAAAACAAGAATAAAGTGCATAATTAGACAATAGACAGCAGGCTTAAAATATTTTAAAAAGCTTGTACTTAGTTTAATTGCACTTTATAAATCGTAGTATAAACTACCGAGACCTTTCCTGGACTTTAAATAATCATTCGAAATTGTACGTTGATGTACTGCTCTCTAGTGGCCATATCCTAAACCAGTCCACAAAAATATTGGATCCCTGTACAAATTTCTAAACAAAACCATATCTAACAGAGATAGATTATATTTTTAACACTAAAAGTGAAATGGGCTCTGGGTTAGTTAAGAAATAGCCTCACTCTGGATAGGAGGCGCTCTCCGATAAGTCAAAGCGAGACGAGGCGATAGAGTTTTCTGACAGAAGACTTTGAGAGTCGAATCGCCTCATTTTGAGGGTTGCAGGGGATGCCCGCCGCGTGTCGGTGGCCAGGAAGGAACCATGACGTTTAGGGACGTAGTCACTGTTGAATTCGTTGTTGCCGTTGAATTCGTTGTGGGCCGCCGGCCCTTGGGCTTGCAAAGGCGCAGTGTTAGAAGAGGGGGCGACATCCAATGAGGAAGATTGGGAAGCGACAGCAGAGGGGTTACTGCCTTCCAGGTTTGGTTGAAGTTGGTTAGATTTTGGTTTGGGAGGGGGATTGAGAACAATCTTGGGTTCAGGTTTGTCAGGGGTTAGGATCTGTGTTAGAGATAAAAAAATTAACCATAGCGCTTATAAATTCACAGCTAATTATATATATATTACATATAATGCTGCATATTCCAATATTTTACTGTAATTAAAATGTAAAATTCACTAGAAAACGCCAACCCTTACAGTGTATTAACCATAAAGTGTGCTTTTTGAATCTCCATGGTTAGTGTGTTCAGTGTGCTCACCCGAAGTGTGGCTTTCATTTGTAGATGGGTGTTGGCTCCAGAGCGTTCCAGTGGGAAGCGTTGGTCTAGCATCATGTTGGAGACATTAAGAAGACGACCAAGGGGCAGGTCAAGTGTGCCCAGGACAGTCTTTTTTTGATGCTCTTTGACCTGGAAAGCAAATGAAGTAACTTAAAATGAAGATGGAAAAAATACAGAGAAATGCCTACTCAGTTAGAAACATTTTGCTACCAGTAAATTCAAACAAACTAAAATTCCTTATCAGATAGCAGCAAACCGCATCTGAGGGTGCGTTGCCAAAGTCCAATAAGTGCACCCCTACACTAACTGCCTGATTCCAAGTTAAATACACTGCTTTGAATTACTACATTGTAGCTATGCATATGCCGCCCCGATGAGTAGCAATAAGCAACTAACTACTAACTATTTAGCTAATTTGGATCTGTGTAAAGATGATGTACCTGAATATTCAATTTTTGGTTCTTCACACTGTGTACAAAAAAAGTAAAGCCTTCCTCCCACACCGGATCTTTCGATGCATAAACAACCTACAGAGGGAGCAGAGATATATTGTATGTATTAGATTAAAACCTACATTAGAAGTGTATAAAACCACAAAATATGTACAATCAAATATTGATTTGATAAAGTGTCAACAGTACCTTGCTTTTCCGAATTTGTTTATCAATGGTGAATTCCACGTAGGTGTTTGGATTGGCAACCCTTCTTGTGAGCTGTTTTGAGCAAAACCAAAATGTGTTTTTAAATTTTGCCAAAACCAGTAGACAAAAATAACACAATTCAAATCTTCTTTCTCAAATAGCTAGGATCTAAGTAAATTCCCAAATGTGTGTGTTGTTCTAGTTGGCGCCTATTGTTAAAATCAGACCATATGATATGTATTATGTGTGAAAATATCTAGTGACCATTCTGTGACTAATTTGATGGCATCATTTTTACTAACTGTGATTTGTATAAAACTATGACAGGCAGTTATAATATTTTTTTTTATTTGGTCAGAAAAACTTCCTTGCTGATTCCTTCATCTTTTAAAGATAATAGCTACACTGACTAAAACCATTTGGTAGCTAAGAGCATTTGGGTTTGGTGGAATCAAGAAGATTGCTTTCAGCTTAGGGGTATGGTCATTTATGTAACTCAAAAGTTTTTTGTGAGAATCATTATTAATAATTCCCAGTGTGCATATAAAAAGTTGTTTTTACAAAGAAAATGATTTCCAGATAAAATTGCTGACCCTAGCTTCAAAAATTAAATTTTGTACAATATATCACAGGTGGATAGACAAATTGTTGAACAATGGTTAAAATTCTTCTTGTGATAATGTTACCTGATATGAATTAATTCTAACAAGCAACTTATGATTTTCAGGACATTCTATAAGCTCCAATATTTCGACCAATGAATGGAGTTTGTCAATTGCCACCCAAATTCAAGGTATGAAAAATTACACTGAATTGGCATTTAGTTGTGTGTTTCCTATTCCTTAAGGGGAATTCATACTAGCATACCTTACAACTAATATGGTTTTTGGGACCTCTATAATTGACAATTATACAATTGAATCGTAAAATAATCACAAAGGTTACAAATTAAAGATCAGTAAATACAATCCAGCAATGTCTAATGCAGCAGTAAAGACATAACTCATACTTACTTTAAAATATTAATTTAAAAAACGAAGGCATCAGTCAACAGAATTAGAAAAATCTTTGAAAATCTACAGTTGACATTGAGCCTGACGCTACGTTAGAAATGATTTCTCTCCCACAGTGATGTGGAATGGGGTTTGACTCGTTTCAATACCCATGTAGCCAGACAGGGGCTAATGAGTCACGTTGTTGTGCCAATTCAAGCCAGGACAAAAAAGATGGGGGATGCTTGTACAGACCAAAAACATTTCATAAGTTTAAAATAAATATACAGGCTGAAAACAGTGTTTTAGAATGAAGACTGTGAAATCGAATACCTTTCATGCGTGTTCAGTCTGTTTGGTGTATTTCACAGAGACATAAAATACACCCCACTGAACAAGGAGGAACTCAATCACAAGGTAACACACCCATGTGAGATCAAAATCTTGTACAAGGCAGACAGGAAATACTAGAAACACAATCCATTGATCTATATACACCTGGACCAATAGCTCTTCTAGTTTAAAACCATGCCAACCAATCTCTTACCCTGGTTTCTTTAGATTGTTTTCTATGTTTCTCAGGAAGGCGGAACTCACTTTGGTCTTTCTGTAAGGGGGGTATGGAAGTGAAAGACTGACATTAGTTTTCTACATGGTTGCACAAAAGACAGGAATTCTAATCAACACATTAAAGTATAAATACATTCCTCACAAAAACCTTCCTCACAAAAACAATCTGACCCTAAGAGCATTTAAAGATTATTGCGAGTCAGAAATTAAATAATGATAACCTAGCAATAAGGGCTTCTTACTGGTAGGCTGGAGGCATTATCCAAATATACAGCTAGCATGGCACACGCACACCCATCCGTTGTCTAAAAGAGACAAATAACACAATATCAACATTTGCTCAAGTAGAAGGTAGATACAAATACAATTAGTAAGTACCTCTTTAAGAAGCCCAGGGTCTGTCTGAAGCGAAAGCCATTGTAGCTTTAGATGCACTTCCCCATTCTCTGCTTCATCCAAGGTAAACCACTGAAAGTAGAAGAACAGTTACATCCTTGAGTTATGTGTTGGTCAAGTTGTATAGTTGCAGCTGTCTTTGTGTTAACGCTTTAAATAACAAAGAAATAAACAAAGAAGTCAACACAGAGAACCAAGAAAGCAGTTTATTATTGCAACTGAATAGTTTACGAATAAGTCATAAGATGAAATGTCATGATATATGAACTTGTTGCCTCTAGCAGCACGCACTGGACTTAAGACTCTGTTTCTACCCAAATATTCTCAAAACGGCCCAGTGGGGATTGCTGCGTCGAGTCGCATGGTAACCCCGAAACCCAATAATTAAAATGTTTTGTCCTAGTCAGTGGTGACTCCCTGCTAATTTCCTGACAGCCAAATTGATACCTGTCATGTTTGTCTACTTATTAAAACACTAATGTTCCTCCCACCCCCAAACCTAAGCACTTCTCTTCAGAAAATTATCTCTAGTTGATCACAGTTCTATAACTGAATTCATGATTATATAAAACTCTGTGTGATAAGTTTCAGTTCAGGCAGAGCACAATAAACTGTACTAACAAGCATAGGACTGGTACCTTGATGTTAAATTAAAAGAGTATGCAATATATCACCTGATCCATCTGTTTTTCCCTCTTCAACTCTCCACAGTCAAGATTATACCTGTGAGAAATGTTCTTTCATTAATAAAGACTCCGGAATGTCCATAATTATATTGCCCTATTTATGTAAAAGTGTGCATTGAGATGGGCAATCATAATTGAGCATAACTAAACAGAAGTGCATTAACATGGAGAGGTTCCTTACTTTCCCAGGGGGTCATCTTTGTCAGTGTCCTCATCAAATAACTCTAATTCCAGCTCCTGTCCTGGGGCCTCGTGAACCACAAACTGCAGACAGAAAATGAGAGTAAATGGTGAGGGAATTAATCAACAACATGTAGGACTACATGTGTGCCATACAAAGGTAATGACCCAAGCAGTTTAGGGCGAGATAAGGCAGTGAATATTAATGATATAATGTATTTAATCTTATTAATATATTCTACCTCAAACACTTCATTCCAGTGAGGGTGCAAGTTCTCTTTAATGGTCTTGCTTTGGTACTGTCTGTTGCCAACCCTAAGAATAGTGTAAGGGTCAGACTTGCCCTTTACCAAACCCATCATGTATGTGTCTTTCGCCATAAGATCCCTGGCCTCCAGCAGATGAACACGCATCGCCCCCTGACAAAGACAAAATGAGAAAAGAAACAACATTCACCAGACACATACACCTTTAAAATAATAAACTATCAACTAACTAACACTACAGGTATTTAAAATAAACTGCTCAAACTTCTCTATGCTAGAGTTAGAGCAGAGGCGCGCCTACATTTCCACTTGTGATGCTGTATAAGGGTGAGTTATGGGTAAAATATAATTTAAGCAGAGGCAACATACGCGAGGTAGTGGGAACCTCATGATGTCCACCTTAACTTGGTCAATAAGAGGGAAGCACATGCGGTTGGGCAGGACCATGAGTGAGGCAATAATGTCCAGGATGGCCGATTCAGACAGGTGACTAGAAAGAGAGAAAGTGAATGTCTTTTGGGTATGAGGTCACAACAATGCCCAGGACACCATGGGGGTGAGCAAGATCACTACAGAATACTGAAATCAGAACCAAACTGTGGAAGTGTCACATGTTGCCCATGAACAATTTCACATAGGGAAAATTAACCTGAAAGCAGGAGTGTCCAGTAGGTTGGTCACGCCCGTCCAGTTTATTTTCATTGTCTGAAAATCACAAACAAAAATATAGTATAACGTGCATACTGTGGTTAAACTAATGAGAACACAAGAGAGAAAGAGTATTCTTCACAACTCACTGGTCGACGAATAAAAAAGATTGTGACTCCTCCCACCAGTGGAGCTTGCCCTATCAGAGGTTCCAGAATGACCCGCAGCATTCCTTTTAACTGAAATCAAACCCAAAAGCAACCGTTTTCCCAACTTCAAACACTTTAATACCACACCTTGATAGTGTAAGAGAAGCATCGTAGGGCGATGTGTTCATGGGGGGATGCAATGTATCTAACTTTTGTTGTGAACCACAGATATCCTAAATCGGTGGTTACTGATATCAGTGATATCAGTATGATGCTTGGATAGGTGCTATTCATTGACTACCTGCAGTTCTTTCACTCCAGCAGTAATAGGCGGTTTGACATTGGCTTCAATATCCACATCCCCGTTGTAACTGAAAGAGTAAAGAATACTTGCGAGACAAAAAAAATTGAAGAATAAATTTAAAATAAATAAAATTTCTGAATACAAAGAGAATTACACTGAACTTTAAAAACATTTACAACTCATCTATGGGATAGAGTGCAGTCAATGTTCCGTGATTCATTAAGTTGCTATGTCATGAGTGGACTAAACAGTACTGCCGGCCAACCATATGTGCAGGTCCAGGACCACCTCCCTTTTGTCCACCTCGTGAGTGTAGGCTTTCACTCCAGTGATTTTGAGAGGCTAGAAGGAGTAATGCAATCCTTTGTTAACCATATTTGTTTTGGCGTGAGAGCTTACAGTGAGGCTGCCATTTCTTCATTTAATTTATTTGGTGTTTTGGTGTTTTAGTTGGTGTTTAATTTATTTACTTCAGTCTAATGAGGGAAATAACATTTACATTTTGATGGACAGTTTTAAGATAATAAGCATTGCTTTCTCACAGCAAAGCATGCCAACTTACCACATGTCCAAAGTGAACCTTTGTGAACGTGAAAGTTTTAAGGTGTGGGCTTGAGTTTCGGACAGAAGGCTGGATCTTTTCTTTGAGTAGTTTCTCCATAAACATCCCAAAGAAAGGCCAAGCCTGTTGCAAAATCTTGTAGGAAATAAAGTAAGAAAGAAGTTGTAAATTACCAGTCTCATGAATTTGGACTGTAATAATGTTAATCTTCTTGTCTTCCAGAGCCTTGCAGGAAATGCAAACTATGTTTAAACACATCAACTAAGGTCTATGATACAGCAGCACTTTAAATTTTCACAGTTCAACATTTGTAGACTTTTGTCTAGGGAACTTAAGCCAAATTTATTGGAAGCTCAATTGGAGCTTCCAATAAAGCTTCAATACACTCATGGATGGGAGGTAAGGAGTACAGAGTTAATACCTTATTGAACCAGTCAGCCTTTTCAACATTGGGAAAGTTGACCTTGGGAAAAGGAAATCAATGTTACAAGGGGGTTTCGAGAGCAAAAGCTGTGATGGCTTGTTAAATAGACTGATTGTGAAGTGCATGCATACGGCAATCGCGTAAACATTGTGTTTTATTTCCAGTCGTCATGCAATAAGTAAAGAAAGTGCAATTGCATAAAGAAATCCTCCAGTAAAATTAAATTATTTTGTCAATTAATTTATAGACAGTATCGGCTAACATTACACCAAATTGCAACCAGGTTGTTCGTGATTATTTATGTTTTAAAATGTTTAAACTTGATTTTTTAATATAGACATTTGTGGGCATGCAATCACACATTCGATAATAAAACCTTTAAAAACAATATTTGCATTCATTTCGACAAAATCAAGGGGATCTCAGTCTGTAGCTTAAGCCACCTAAGAGTCTTAAATGTTTTCGCAGTGTTAGAACCCTACACACAGTATTAAACCAAAATTTGAATTAAAGTTATTCTGGAAAATTATTTTGGAGTTAACAAGATTGTTACCCAAGTAACCTGCCAATTAATGTTAACAGGCAGGGGGTTCAGTTTTTACTACATATACGGGTATTGTTGTGCGCAGGGTGAGAAGTGGCAGGGAAAATGGCACAATACCTGGTTAAGCAAAGATAATCAGACTGTTTACAATTACTTTGAATCATTTTAGCCTGAATGGTTTAGATGGCTAAAGATTTTACAAGGATCCCTAAATATTTCCAGCAAATCAACCCTACGCCATAGCTGTAGGTGTCTTGGGCTTCAGGCGGAAAGCCCCATTGATCTGTGAAATGTGAAACATATTCAGCAACTCAATATTCAGTGTTTACAGGTGCTTTTAACACAATTTAATGCATAGAAAATCAGAGCAAATCTTTCAACACAATTATACCGGTAGTGCATATCTGGAATTGATAGCATTGTGAAAGTTTAATTTATGATGGTTATCTTGGGGAGATGGATGGCCGCAAAGTGACATCTATAAAAGACAATGGTGAAGAAACTAACAACAGTTTAAGCTTACCAAATCTGGCATTCTACTATTTTGAGCTGTGGATTAGAGCACAATTCTGGTTGTTATTGAAACGCACAGCACTAAAAATGTAAACAGTTTCATACAGGTCTAAGCCTAAGCTTACTCGGATGCTCTTGGGACACATGTACCTTTGTTTAGATTAAACCACTGATTTGTTGATTTTGTTATTTGTTTGATTACCAACGGCAACCATACCACTTTTACTTTGCACAGTAGATTCAAAAGATGTAAAAAATTTGAAAAATCCTCAACAGTTAGTCTTCAAACCAGCCTGACCAAACCATAACCCTAGTTACCTCAACCGGTGCTCAACAAAGCTGCTTTCTCATGTTAAGAAAGTATGTAAGAAGGCCTGCCAAACACGAATCACTTGTCTGGCTCAAATACTGACTCACGTTTTTAATGTGCTCTTAAAAAATGTGAAAGAAAAGGGTGTGGAAAGATTCACTTTGTGGAATTTTATATCACACCTGAATTTACACATTATGTATAACAGGGTGTGTTTGTGCCATCATAAACCCCTACAATGTACTGATCTTGCTTCTTAACAATAGACACTTCAGCTGCATGTTGTCAACATGTGTATGTGGTCAAATTCACATAACAACATATAATATAATATAACATATTAGAATATACAATGTAATCACTCTGTGCTGATAACCTTATGGAAGACAAAGCATTTTGTCTGCAGCTACCTGCTCCACATGAAACATGACCACTCTCACTTGGAAAATGCTGATAGCATGGTAAGGATGATGTTCTTTGATTTTTCAAGTAAGTTCAACACCACCCAGCCAGCTGTGAGAAAGGCTCAGTTTAATAATGGTTGATACACCCACCTTTTCCAAGATTACAGATGATCTGATTTGCATTTTTAAAGATATATGGCTATATGTAACATAGGGGGCCCCCATGGGACAGTTCTATATGCTTTGCTGTTCATCGTGTGCACCTCTGACCTTAGCTACAATACAGAGACATGCCATTTGGAGATGTTCTCTGACAACAGGGCTAGTGTGGGATGTACCAAAGGAGGAGGAAAAGAGGGGTACAGGGACCTGGTGAACTGCTCTGTAGGGTGGAGTAGTAAAAACAATAGTTCCATCTCAATATCAGCAAAGTCAGAGATGGCAGTGAACTTCAAGAGGTCCAGGTCCTTTTCTGTTTGCAGAGAATGTTCTATTAGTCTGTGGATGCAGCCGGTGCTATCGTCTATGTAACAATATGTTTGTGAAGTGGCACCAGAGCTGGTGACACCAGCCGACTTAAAAGTGGATTATGAAGACTTGCTCCATCATTAAAGCTAATGGACAGTCTTTAGACAGTGGTGAAGCACAGATCACTTGACTAACTCCTGAAAAAAATCCATGCTGGACAAACACTCGTATCAAACATCGTAACATCGTATCAAAACAGACGAGAATATTGAGTAATAGACAGGTTCAACTATGATGCTACAAGGAATGTTATCTGAGGCCTTTCCTGCCAACGGCAATTAGACTGTACACCAAAGCCCCATACTACATATAAGGGGTTGACAATTGAGATATTAGCCAGCCTGAAATCTGAATCAAAAGTGATCAAGCTGCTTCTTTAAATCCGTACCACTACTTTGACTATACACATATCACTGGTACATGCTAATGAGTTGAACTGTAAATAAGATAAAGGTTACAGTTTAAGTATATTTCCCTGGACATTACTGGTCACCGTAAATAACAACTAAATTGTTAGTTGGCACAAGTAAATTAACTAGACAGTTTACTGTGGACTGTTGATTCAGCTATACACAGATTTTTTTTTTTACTTAAAATATATATATATATATATATATATATATAATTTTTTCATTTTAATCTATTTTCCCTACCAACTGATATAAAATGTTACACTTAGCCATTTTAACTACCAGTTTTTATGGACACCCACATATGTAATTTTGTTGTCTACTCTAGTGGGCTCTAGTGGCCCCTGCAGAGAAGTCAAACAACTTGTCAGTCAGGAGTCATACTAGATTCCGTCCTGTCTTTTGATACCCACATACAAATCCCTCTACACCTATGGCCCACAAATGTTCCCAACCTCCTAGTTCCCTACATTACTTCCCGAAGTCTCCTGTCTACTGACATGGGACTGTTCTCCATCCCCCACACCTGTCATTGGACTTCTTGGAAGTAGTATTAAGCATACACCCTCTGGAACTTTTTTCCATAAAGATCCGTAAGCAGTCCCTAGAATCTTTTTAAATACTTGCCTACTAAAGACACACCTTTTCTGTCAGGCCAATAACTGCACCAAACAGATCATTTTACTTCTCTTAATTTTCGTATTGTCTCTTATCTTATCGGGTGGTTGTTTTTTGGTCAATGTTTCCTTGAAACATGCGCTCTTAAATTAAACTTATTAATATTCGGCTTTTGTGCTCCAGCATCTGATATCTACTGTAACACAGAACTGTCCCTTGGAATTAATCAAATATACATTTATTCCAACATAAATATGTAAATAAAGTACATACCCAAGTTGCCATATTAAGGCTTTTAAGTTCTTTAGTGATACATTTGGTTTCGTTATCCAAAAATTCTATTGCAGTTCCAATACGGGCATCTTTCCACTTGCGGTTTTGCTTCCAGGAAGCCACCATCATCATGCACAACAGCACCCAACTGATACTTAGTCCAAGGTATCCCGTCAAATATACTGGGTAGATGACGACTAGCGCTTTTCCAAAGAACATGAAGAACTCCATGAGAATGTGGTTGACCGTGCTTGAGGTCAACTCCTCTGCGTCAACGCTGTCTCCCACTCCCTGACGGATCTCACTTGGATCCATCTGTTTGCTGATTTTTTGTTCTTAAATGGATAGATTTCACCCTCAACTTGACTTATTTGAAGACTACAAGCGCGACGCCAACTCTGTCAGTACCAGCAAATCGCACTGCATTTAACTATTCATCGCAAATTGATTTGGCCATTCTTCGAGTTGACATTATTAGTAGCCGTGTTACGTTGGTTTGGCAAAACACTTCCGTGTTTGTGCCTACAGGTAGACACTCCCAAGTCACACCTTATTAAGGCTGTTCCAGCCGAATTGCATCCAAGCAAACGGTTCACATCTGCGCAAATTGAACAGATTTCTCACAGGGTCTCACAAGATCTTGATCAAGATGTTTTATTGTGGATCGGTTTCATTATGTAGCATCCAGAATTTTCACATAGGGGCATTTGACTTATTTCATGTTTAGTGTAAGTTGTTTACTTAAAATTCAGAGCTTGTTTGTTGTTCAAGATAACCTGCTTACGTTTTCGCAATACAATTTGTATAATAGGCTTTAGCCATAAATGTTTAATGGTAGGTGGGTTTTAATGTTTTCATCATTGCAATTCCTGGGCTTTGATCATTATACTGAATGGCTGGTTACACTGGCTCCCTTTCCATCCATCCGTTAGCTATACCGCGTGTCGCGGGGGGGCTGGAGCCTACCCCGGCCGACATAGGGCGAGAGGCAGGGTACACACATGACCTGGACAGGGTGCCGGTCAATCACAGGGACAACACACAGGGACAGACAACAACTCACACATTCATTCGCACCTCTGGACAATTTATAGTCACTAATATAGAGTTTTTGGACTGTGGGAGGAAACTGAAGTACCCAGAGGAAAGCCATGCAAACACAGGGAGTACATGCAAACTCCACACAGTAAGACCATGGGTCAGGGGGCGATTGAACCCAGGCAACAGTGCTAAGCACCAAGCCATAGTGCTTACCCTGGCTCCTTGTGGTTATTTATTTTTAAAATATTGTTACTCTCCTAACAGTCTAAGGTCTGGTTTCCCTTACAGTTATTTAGCCAAATCTTAGACTAAAAGACATTTTCAATGGAGAATCTCAATTGACAGTGAGATTCAGTCTAGAACTAGGCTTTAACCCTGTACGGAAGACCTAGCCAAATAAAAAATAATTACGGGTCAAATTCCATTACCCATTTTTAGACTATAGGTTATCTGGAACAAGTCTCTTAAAACTGAATGATCGCTGCGTTTAGCTCAGTGGTTCTTAGCCTGGGTTCGATCGAAATCGATGGGTCGATGAGTCAGTCTTAGGGGTTCGGCAGAGGTCAAGACACTGTGTGCGTGTTCGTTCCATACAAAGGGTTCGGTGAAAGTTACAATGGGTTCTGTGATTGCGCGTATGAAACTTTCGGGGTTCAGTGCCGCCTAAAAGGTTAGGAACCACTGTTTTAGCAACTACGGGTGCTCATAAGGGACTTTATTCAGATGAAAATGTGAACTTGAAAATGCAAATTCAATTTAATAATAGCATAATCACTTTCCACATTTGTATGTGTTATGTGAGACGAAATGTAAATAATTCAATTTGTGTTTGCATTTTAAAGTGTTTTGTTGAGTGTAATAGCGTAGCTGTGGAGATTGTGTAGAACTCCTAGTCGACACCATTTATCTTTAGCCTTGTAGGCATATTTATTTCAACTCAGGCGGGAGACATGCGACCATGCTGTTGATCCAATTTGCACGAAGAGAAAAGAAAAAGACCGCACCAGGCGGTAACAGAAGAAGTGCCAGTGACGTTACACCCTGGACGCACTGCATTCAACATTGCCTTCTACAGGACACAACAAGCAAGGGTGCACATAATACCATGACATTCAACACCCCCACTCGCACAAAGCTTATTGTGGTACATTTACATAGTAGAAAACAATAACAAAAAATTTCCCCCTTATTGCCTTCAATACAGAATTAACTTCAGAACGAACACATTGGCACATACCTGCATTTCTAGCATTTTAAGTGCCAAACAAATACTGAGCAAACTTTTTAAGTTGTAGCTTAGTGGCTGGCTTTGTCATTAGGTCAGCTATCATGCTGTCAGTAGGACAATATTCCAAAAATATCTTCCCACTAACAGTTTCTCTTATGAAGTGATATTTAATATCAATATGTTTACATCTTTGGCGGTTAACTGGATTCCTTGCTAACACAATAGTTCCTTGATTATCATCATAAACCTTGGTTGGTGCATACTGGTACTTATCGATACCTTTGAGTAACTGTTGTAGATAAATACACTCCTGTATGGCTGATGCTAAGGCCATGTATTCTGCCTCGCAGGTAGACAGTGCAACTGTAGGTTGTTTTCTACTCTTCCATGAAACGAGAGAGCTTCTCTCACTTAGGCTGACACAATATCCCGTGGTGCTCCGTCTGTCTGAGACCTCTCCTGCCCAGTCAGCATCACTGTGGACTATTAGACCTAGATTAATTGCATCATCCTTTTTAAAACATAACCCACGGTTAGTTGTACCCTTAAGATACCTGAACACATGCTTTACTGTTTTCCAGTGCTCTTCACTTGGTTCAGCAAAATGCTGGGAAAGTTTGCTGACCACAAAACTTAAATCTGGCCTTGTGCATGTAGCCAAATAAATCAAACTCCCAACGGCCTCTCTATACATTCTTGGGTCTTCCATTTTTTCAGCGTTTTCAGAGTACTCTGACTCGCATGGGGTCTCTCTGGACCTACAATCTTGCATCCCAAACCTGGAGAGGATTTTATTCACGTACCTCTCTTGTGACATAGTGACTTGATTCTCTGACTGGTTAAAATGTATTCCTAGAAAATTGTTCAGTCTCCCCAGGTCTTTCATTTTAAACCTCTCAGTGAGCATCATTTTTACACTTTTTACAACCTTCTCATTGTTAGCGGCAATTATTAGATCATCAACCCATACAATCAGGATTACTTTCTCGTTTTGTTTTCCCCTTGTGTACTGACAGTTATCAGCAGGGTTTTGTTCAAAACC
>JAVQJS010074558.1:0-17618 GCA_036024795.1 Galaxias rostratus
GCGCGCGTGTGTGTGTGTGAGTGTGTTTTCATGCATGCATTTTAGTGAGGGTGTCTGTGCTTCGGTTTGTGTGTGTGTGTGTGTGTGTGTGTGTGTGTGTGTGTGTGTGTGTGTGTGTGTGTGTGTGTGTGTGTGTGTGTGTGTTTGTGTGTGTGTGTGTGTGTGTATTTGAGTGCACTAGCGCGTCAGTGTGTGTCTGTTGACACGCTGGCATATCCACACCCAGTCCATCCCGTGTGCGCAGCCTCTCCATCAGCCCCTCACAGGGAGACTCGGCCTGCTTAATGAACCCAGGATGGGAGCACACATCTCAGGGTGCACCCTCCCAGCTCTAGGAGCACCTCATTGGCATGTAGAGTACGTGAGGCTGGCTCTGGGCTGATTATTTCCCTGTGAGGAGGAGGGAGGCTGCGTCTAGGGTGACAGAGCCCCAGCCGAGGGGCCTGCGATGGGGAAAGATGAGCGGCGGATTCAGGGTGTGTGTGCTCGCCCGACAGGGGATCCCCCAACATCATTTAGCGCCTCATGCAGATCACGGCTAGTGGCAGCGCAGCCCCGCGGGCCCCGGGAGCTAATGTACCACGCAGTGGCAGCAGTGATTTATTAAAATAACACCGTGGTGGGAGAGGAGGCGTGCTGCTCTCTGCCTCCCCCCGGCACAGGCTCCTTCTGCTGGGTAGAGAAGCAGGAGCAGAGGGGCTTGGGCGGAAGACAAGGGCTGGTGGGGAAAGGAGCGAGGAAGACCACCGGCCGCCTCACAGATTCCTCGGCGACAGTCTCGCCTGTCGTTGCTCCTCTATTCACCCCATCTCTTCTTCTCTTAATCCATTCGAGAATGGCCTGCTATTCAAAAGACCCCCTCGCCGTGTTTGGCCTTGTTGGACAAGCAAAGCCCCGTTAAGTGTCGGTGAAAGGCCGGTGATTGTGTTTGCGGCGCCCAGCAGAGGCGGCGTGGCCGGCTGCTAACCTCCTATCTCCCCTGGACAGACGGGATTAGAGCCCCCGCAATGACCCTCTGGGGCTAGGACAGCCAGGCAGGGAGGCAGGGAGGCAGGGAGGCAGGGAGCGGGTCAGGGACAGAGGCAGGGAGAGGCGTGGAGTTTAGGGTCCTTCGTCATGGGTGTGCACGCACATACAGACAAACACACACAAAGACACACACACACACAAACTAAGGCATTGCACACACTCTAACACACACGCTCACAGAGAGGCAACGTGCACGAGCCTAAATCCTAGTTTGGTGTTTTGGGGCTGAGCCTAGCGTGCCCTCAGGCTTGAGGCAGACACATGGAGGTCCACGTGCAGAGGTGCATAATGCTCTTATCCATAGGACACAGGCAGCCTCACACATTAGCCTCTGTGGAGCCACGGAGCCGGAGCAGCCCTCAGCCAGACACACTCCTCTGCATCCACACAGAGGCAACGCCAACTAGTGCCTCTTCGTTTAAGTCCGACAGAGCAACGTGATTCCTTTGGATTGCAGCATCCTCCCATTCCTGTGTGCATTCAATAAAGAACGATCCATAGCCATGGCACTTTGCATTGATACGTTTGTTAATTTATTTGAGGAATACACACCAAGGTCAAAGAGGAGTACGGTTTATACGGTGTATGTTATCATAATTCCTATAGAAAATGTTTAACCCTTCAACATTAATTTCACCAAATCCGTTTTGAAATAATGTAGTCTCATGCCTCCAGCTATTCAGCGTGGTGTGGGTTTCCAATAGCTGTTTCCCCACATGTTCAATATAATACTGTAGCAATTAAAGATAAACGTTACTGCACAATGCGTGTTCCCAAAGTGTAGCTCTGATAGATAACCAATCCATCTATCCATCCATCCATTAGCAATACCGCTTATCCTATTCAGGGTAGCGGGGGGCTGGTGCCTAAGCCAGCCGACATTGGGCGAGAGGCGGGGTACACCCTGGACAGGTCGCCAGTCCTTCGCAGGGCTAACACATAGGGACATACAACAACTCACCTGCATTCACACCTACGAACAATTTAGAGTCACCAATCAACTTGTATGTTTTTGGATTGTGGGAGGAAACCGGAGTCTCCGGAGGAAATCCACGCTAACACAGGGAGAACATGCAAACTCCACACAGAAAGGCCCTTGCGTCGGGTGGGGATCGAACCCAAGACCTTCTCGCAGTGAGGCAACAGTGCCAACCAACGTGCCTCTAGATAGCCAATCGCGAAGCTTAATTTAATTCATGAAGTCAAACTGTGCGTACAGTCCCACGTGTATTTCTGTCCATCGGACATCTTCCATGGGGAGCATCCATGGGCCATCCCCGTTTGGACCCCACCCCACAGACCAGGGAACATCACAGGTGGCGCTCTCAGCAGCACTCCTACCTTCACAACATAACAGCAGACTGCGGAGTCCATTCAGCATAACGTGAAGCGGTTACACTCCACATTTACTTCTCACACCATCTGTAGCCACACGTTACACACTTCAATAAAGTAGAGATTTACATTCAAAGTGGGGAAAATTCATCAAAACTTTTTGGAGTGGGGAGCGAAGCAAAAAAAAATAACCATCTCGAAAAATAACCAGTGTTTCGAGACAAAGTGAAAGTGGCAGGCCTCAAATCAAATCAAGTCAAATCAGATTGTGCTCGCGTGTGAATTTGAGGAGCGGAGACAGTCGGGGAAGGGAAGACGAGGAGCGAATGCATTCCCGTCCGCTCGCAAGGGAGTCCCCCTCGCTCCTTTTAATAGCTCGGAGCGGCGCGTCGTTCCATTATGCAGTCGGACTTCCACGGAGTAGGTACGCTAAACACTCCCACCAGTCGTTTAAGACGCCCTCCACTTCGGGAAAGAAACTTGGGGAGAGAACAAACAGATCAAAGTGAGAAGCCCGGAGTCGGATTTAGAGATCTATACAGTGACCTTTCCACACATAGCCACGCCCTTGGCCAAAGACCTTAGCCGTCCGCGGACACTGCCCGTTAGAAAAGCCAGACAAACCTGTGGGCCCACCCGCACCCCTGCACTGCACACATATAGACAGTCTGTACGTGTGCGTGTGTGTGTGCGAGTGTGTAAGACCACAGTCAGATCGCTATTTTCTTTAACGCTCACCGTCTCACAAACTCCACGCGCAGAGACTTAATATCTCCCCGGCAACATCCAAGGGAAGGAGACTAAAGGACAGGGAGCGGGGGAAAGGCTCCCGTTGCCAGAACCCCAAACGGAGAGAGAGAGAGATGAGACGGAGGCGAGGGAGAACGATGGCAGCAGCTCCGCGCGCACGCCATCCAGCCCTGCCTTGAGCATGAACTTTGGCGGGGGAGCGGGGAAATGAAATAACTAGGGGTTACCATAGCGATAAGAGTGGAGCACATAACTAAGTAGGTGTGAGGGATGGGGAGCGTCTCGGGGGGGCCCTCCAGCTTTTAAGTGTCAGCCACAATCCTCCATCATCAAAGCTCTGCTCTGCTCCCTGCGCCCAGACACAAAGACATCGGTGGATCATTAGTTTCCAGTGAAGAAGACAGTCATTTATCCTCTCTCTCTCCCTCTCTTTCTCTCTCTTCTTCTCTCTCTCTCTCTTTCTCTCTCTCTCTCTCTCTCTCTCTCTCTCTCTCTCTCTCTCTCTCTTTCACTTTCTCTCTCTTCCTCTCTGTCTCCCTCTCCCTTTCTCTGCGATACAGAGTGAGGAAAAAGAAGGCAGAAAAAGACAGAGAGAGATAAAGCGAGAGGGGAAAGAGAGAGAGAGAAAGAGACAGCGGTGTTGCGAGTCGATACGTGGGGGGCGGCGCTAGCCCGTCTCCTACGGGGGGCTACCTTAGCAGGTATGGACCCCCGTCCACCCGGGCCCACCGCTTTGTGAAGTCACAGCCCTTTCTCTGCACATCAATACACTGAACTTCTCCTGCCGAGTACCTGGTAGCGCAGTCTCCTCCGTGACCCGCTCCTCCTTCATCTGCTCAGTTTGAAGGGGAGGGGGAGCCTGATTACCACCTGGGACGACGTGCCGTGCTGCCTTTAAGTTTGCCAAGTGAGAAAGTCCTCAGAAGTTTGTTGACAGATCTGCGGCGGAGAATGGGGGGGTGGGGGATGGGGCGAGGTAGCCATGGTCACGGTGGACCCACTCACCTTGGCTCTCCAAAGGACAAATGGGACTTTGGGAAAGATCAAACAGTGGGATGTTGTTTATAAAAGGATTGTACGTGGAGATAGAGTGCAGGGAGATTTATAGACAGAGATAGAGTACATGGAGATATAGACGAAAGAAGAAGAAACGCCTGTGGTTATATGGAGCTCTCACCATTCTTCTTACTTACATTGTGTGTGTGTGTGTGTGTGTGTGTGTGTGTGTGTGTGTGTGTATGTGTGTTTGTTTTAGATAAAGGTGGCACGCTGCAAAAGAAAACTCCAGACCAATTGTGTAGACAGGTTGATTCCAGGCTGGAATATAAATACAAACTCTGAGGCAGACCCTCCTAAGTGTAGGGGGGAAAAATCCAATCAAGCCTGAGCCTGCATCAGGTGAACAGCCTGGTGAAGTGGAGAGCGTTATCATAGCTCTCTCTCTCTCCCCTCTCTCTCTCTTTCTTTCTCTCTCTCTCTCACGTACACACTCTCTCTCTCTCTCTCTCTCTCTCTCTCTCTCTCTCTCTCTCTCTCTCTCTGCTTTGTGCCAGAGTGCATGGAAACCTACTTGGATTGATCCACAAACTTAGAAGAGAATGTTCCGGAACAAGCTACCGTACACCTTTCCACAGGCCAGGTGCTCCAGTGGGTTGGAGGGTAGGAGGGCTGGAGGGTGCGAGGGACGGCGGGAGGGCATTCATGTGGGCAGGCAGGCAGGCATGTAGGCATCTGATTTGCCGGGTGGAATGATCTAAGGTCCATCTCACTGACGTCCGTTCCTAAGCCTTCATAAAAGCTCCATGTGTCCGAGGTATGGAAGCTTGCATGCCTTTTGTGTGTGTGTGTGTGTGTGTGTGTGTGTGTGTGTGTGTGTGTGTGTGTGTGTGTGTGTGTGTGTGCCTGCTGCTCATTTCTCCACGGGTATTGAGGCCCATTGATCAAGCTAATCCGGCACCACACACAAGGCAAGGGTAGATAATACCACCACAGCACAACCAGAATAACCTCCCAGTCTCTGCATGAGGTGGACGCACACACCCCTCCACACGCCGAGCCCCAAAGCACACGAGGTAAGAGACGAGGCACGCAGACGTACCTACCTGGCCGTGACACAGACTTACTGCAATGTCCCTACGTCTGCACTTGCTGTTGTTAGTCAGTGTATCACAGGGAGCAGTGCAAACTTTCAAGATGGCCGGGAAGGTAGGAGTGAGGGGAGGTTGTTGCTGAAAGAGGAGAGAGAGAGAGAGAGAGAGAGAGAGAGAGAGAGGCTTGAGGTGAGGTGGTTGAAGGGTTGTGTGGTGCAGCCGAGCGCGGTGGTGGAGCCAGACACAGGCAGTGTGAGGGATGAGATCCCTGTGCTATAGGAGGCCTTAATGAGCATCCCCTCTAAACCCCAGAGAACCGCTCCAAAGCTCCCTCTCTCTTTACCTACCTCTCTCTCTCTCTCTCTCTCTCTCTCTCTCTCTCGCTCTCTCTCTCCAACTCCCTCTCTTTACCTCTCTCTTTCTCTCTCTGTCTCATTGTTTTGCTCGTTCTCTTTCTCTCTCTCTCTTTTATCAACTTCACCAGAGAACAACACAAAAAAGACACTCTCACACACACAAATATGCACAAACAAACACACAGACACATACGCGCGCACACACATGCTCTTAAGGGCATTACAAACTCCTGCTCCACACACAGACGGCATAGGCACACACAGGCACTAAGTGCCATGCAGGGACATTGTGTGTCTATTTTTCAGAACACAACAACACACACAAAGACACATTTGAATAATGTAGAAATGAAATGAAGTCAAAGACAGTGGAGATTTTAGGAGGATAGGAAAGATCCACAGGAAGATCTGCTTGGGGGCCTGTCTGCCAGACAAGCACTATCACACAAACCAACAAACCCAGCAGCACACACGCGCTTACTAGAACTGGGTGTGTGTGTTTGTGTGTGTTTGTGTGTGTTTGTGTGTGTGTGTGTGTGTGTGTGTGTGTGTGTGTGTGTGTGTGTGTGTGTGTGTGTGTGTGTGTGATTGTGTGTACGTATATTTTGGCCAGGTATAATTCATTGTCACCTCTGCAGGGCAGTCGGCCCACTAAATCCTGGCTGGTAATGAAAGTACGCTAACAGAGTCCATGACACACTTCTCCCGGCTCACGCAGCAGACAAGCAGTGCTCGCTAGCTGGCTCTGTTGTGTGTCCTCCCGCTGGTACAGTGGAGGCAGCATAGCTCCTAATCAACCAATAAACACCTCCGAATCGAGGGGACAGGAAGTGGCGAAGCAGCACGCCGAGATAATGGCCACTTTATGCATTAGCCAAACACCTGTGGTAATAACGACTTGAGAGAATTGTTTGGTCCGTCTATTTTTCCTTTTTCTATTCTCTCGTTCTCTCTCTCTCTCGCATTCGCTTAGTAGACTAATGTGCCCTTGATTCTTTCTCTCGTATCACTTCTCAGCGCGGGGTTATGGATGGATCACTGTTTCCACGGCAGCCACAGGGCTGTTTCCCCCCGCCAACAGATCTCCTCTTCTTTTCCTGCAGGAATCGGCTGAATGACAAGGTATCCTGCATGGCAGATTTATGGTGTGGCGCACGCCGGGTGTGAGAAATGGGGAAAAAATGAACCACGGGACAAAAACTTGGCGAAAACAAGTTGCCAAGGCGACGGGGACAGCGGTAAATCTGGGAGCTGGGACAGGGGAGAAGATGAGGCCTCTGTGTGTGTGCACAGCGGTAAGCACCTCACCCTCCAGGCACGAGAACTGTGTGTGTGTGTGTGTGTGTGTGTGCGCGTGTGTGTGTGTGTGTGCGTGTGCGTCTGCGTGCGTGTCCGTATGTGTGTGTGTGTGTGTGTGTTTGTGTGATTCCCTCTTACGGCGTCCTGACGGAGGAGCAGGAAGGAGGCCACCTTTAATTCAACAAAGGGATTAGACGCTCCTTCTCTGTGTTCCCATGGAGGAGACCCTCTCTGTGTCTGTCTTCCCAGGGCTGTGGAGGAAACGCTTTCTCTCTGTGTCTGCCTACTCAGGGCTGTGGAGGAGATGCTCTCTCTCTGTGTCTGTGTTCACAGGAATGTGGAGGATATGCTATTTCTCTGTGTCTGTGTTCACAGGGCTGTGGAGGAGACGCTGTCTGTGTCTGTGTTCCCAGGGCTGTGGTGGAGACGCTCTCTCTCTCTCTCTCTCTCTCTCTCTCTCTCTCTCTCTCTCTCTCACACTCTCTCTCTCACACTCTCTCTCTCTCTCTCTCTCTCACCCTCTCTCTCACCCTCTTTCTCTCTCTGTGTGTTCCCAGGGCTGTGGAGGAGACGCTCTCTCCCTGCTGGCTGGCCACTGAGGCTGGTCGCTCTCATTAAGTATTAAGCAGCGACTCAGCTCTTAAATCATCCAGGTGCTCCCCAGCCTGCTGACCCCGCCACGCTTGGCGGAGGCTCCGGCATCACGGCGTTTCATCAAACGCTCCCCTGCCGGACACCTCCCTCTGCTTCAATGGTCTACAATTACCACTGCCTCTGACACTTACCCCCCCCCCCCCCCCCCCTGGCCTCCCCCTCCAAACACACTCCCACCACTTCATCTGACACACTGGACGAAAGAAAGTCACCCCCCCCCCCCCACACACACGCACACACACCTCCCCTGCTCACCCGGCCTCCCGTCCTCACCCTGCCTCCCCCTCCGCACACTCCCACCACTCCACTGTAGGGCGGTGAGCGACGACCGTGCGTTCACTCTGGCTGAGCGCAGAGGCAGGCCGCTGCTAAGAACTAAATTACCCAGAGTGAGCGGCGCCGGCCGGGGCTTACCTATAGGTCTGCGTGGCCTGGGGCGTGTGCTGTAATGTACGCCGGCCGCTGGGAAATGGAGGGTCGGCGCTCTCGGCGGGGAAATAGCTCACGCTAAAGTAGCTCTTACTGTAAAGCTCACCCTCCACATGGCGCCTGTAATATATATATAAAAAAAAGAGTTCCGCAGTGGAGGTAATCTGGTTGTTTACATCCGAGGAGGAGCTGTGCGTCATGGAAGCAGCCATGTGGCAGCCCTGCTATTTCAGGGCCTTTGGTCTGATTAAGTCATGTAAGGGGCCCCCCGGAGGACAGGCGAGGTGGTTGATAGCGACTGGAATGGGCCACTAGGACAGCCGACAAAGGGCCCGCGGCCTGCTCAAGCACAACAGCACTTCAACAATACGGGCCCCCTGGGACACCCAGCCGCTTCTAATTCTGGGTCTTTTCGCCATGCCACGACGGTGTCGATGTTGGCAGTGTTTAAGAGGACCACCGTAGAAGATCCAGCACAGAGAAGAAAGGAGCAGTAGATCCAGCACAGACAGAAGCAGCAGAGCCAGAACAGACAGCAGCAGATTCAACACAGAGGAGCAGCAGATCAAGCACAGACGATAAAGCATCATCAGCGGCAGCTTTTCATCCATCAACGCCATGTCCTGATGCATCATTCCGTGCTGTGACGTAGGTGTGTGATGGTCGGAAGTGTCCTTGATGGGTGTGGGGGCGCAGATCTGGAGCATTACCCAAATGCTGACCCTGCCATGTGTTTCTCCCTCTCCTTCTTTGAAAGGCAAATGTGGTGAGGGCTTCTGGGGGCTGCCTCAAAGAGAGAAATGTAATATTTATGCAGAACCCCAGACCATTCCAACAGCAAAGACACTGAGATGGCGGCCAAAACTCTGGCTTGTGGTGTTCCCAGCATCCGCCCAGCGAGGGAGGGGGTAGGACGGGGGGGGGGGGGGCATCTGGGTACGGTCAGGTAATTATCCTGGGTACGGTCAGGTAGTGGTTCCTCGGTGGTGCTGGCTCGTGTGGAGCTGCCTTTTGTCGAGCTAATGATTCAGAGGCAGCACCCTGTGGGAGGCAATCTGACGGCTAGCGCACGGGGAGCGTGTGGGAGGCCACCCATTCCACCACAGCACCACACGCAAACGCAAGCCAGCGCCAGATAACCAGGCCCGATGCCCTCCCACTCTCTGCTCTGTGTGATGAGCCACTGTTTGTGTGTGCGTTATTGTTTCTTGTTTAGGTGTGCTGTGTTGGTGTTCTAGCCCACTGAGAGCCTACGTATATAAGATATGTTTAGTAGAACTGCACTGTGTGTCTGATGCGCGTCTAGTGTGCTTTTGTGTACCTTCAGGTTGTGTAATGCCCGCCTTTGTTTGTTCTCGACCTTCCTCTCCGTATCTCCCCTGTCCTCCCTCTGCTGCCTTTGTTTGGCCCAGCAGTGTGTTTGTTTGGGATTAGAGCGCTGCGGAGGCGCCCGCCATTTTCTCCTCTGCAACGGCCCGCCACCGGCCCCCGGACCGGAGGAAAGTGTAGGCCCGCTGACAGGCACACGGGCTCAGTAGCCTCGGTTTCAGTTCCCCTACACCCCACAACAAGTATGCCCGGCACGGCTCCTTGATTAAGCTCAGTGGGCGGGCAAGTGACGGCCCGAAACTGAGGAGGAAAAGAGGCCGCTGCGTGCTGTTCGGTCTGATCTAATTCCCGGGTTCTGATCTAGTTTTTCTCCAAAGAGCAGGTCAACGTTTGTTTGTTTTTTAAAAGCTAAGCTTTCTGTGCATGTGGATGGACCTTTTGTTGGTAGGTTGGCTTGAGGAACAGCAAGGCTGGTGGCAGCAGGACCTGGGTCCTATGCTTCCTCTGGAGGCCCTGGGTGGTGTGCTTCCCCTGGAAGTCAATGGTTGAACTGCTTCCTCTGGAGGTTATGGGTGCCTGCCTCCTCTGGAAGCCGACAGAATGACACACCCACACATAGACACATAGACGCACAAAGACACACACACACAAAGACACGCACACACACAAACACACACACCTCATCTCTCTGCTGACACAGACATAGAGAGTGGGGCACAGAAGTACTGCCACAACAAAGCGGACAGACATGCAGACAGAAAGGGAGGCCGTGTCGGACGGACAGGCAAGGAAATGACAGCTTTAAAGGAGGACTATTAAAGGGGAGGAATTCCACTTTCATCTGATTAGCCCTCGGCTGGAATCACCACACGGGGAACTTCAGCGGTTGGGGAGGGAGAATGCAGAGGCAGAAACACATCCAGCCCCGAGATTTTGACAAATGCAACAATAAATGGAAGTCAACGGATGGTGAGGAGAGGATATAAAAGGCGTGGGAGCACCAGTGGCTTCTGCTCCCTCTCTCTTTTCATCTCTCTGTTTAGTCTGCGGAAGGTTTTGAAGTTGGTATTAATACTATCCATCACTTAGATGTCATTATGACTCATGCATGAGCCATCAACAGAATTAGCACAAGCATCAGATCTCCAGCTCTCAGTAGTAATATTTGCTCATGACATAAAATAAACATTTCTCTTACCCATACTGCTCTGGTATAAAAGTTGAGTGAATGGGAGGCAGTGAATAAACATTGACGGACTTTAAATAATAGATGGTCCAAGAGGGAGAGGGCGGGGGAGGGGGCGCGCTGGCTGTCTAGACACCAGACCCTCGGTCAGTCTAGACTGTACCTTGCAGCACGAACACCAGGAGAAGTTTCCAAAACACAGTTATGAAACTGCGGACGCAGCTGGAGCCGCAGCGGTGGTGTCCAGGTGGTCGCTTCCGAGACAGAGATGCTCACACACACAGCAAACTGTTGATTAGCCAGAGTGAGGACGCCTTGGGCTGGCAAGACGTACGCTTCTTTGCAAACTCATTAGTGGAGCGGAAGCAACAAGCCAAACAGCTGTGGACCATTTTGATTTGCCGTCCCCAAATCAGGGGCTGAGACCTGGGCTGTGGTTCTGTATGCCTACCCCCCGCCCTCCCGTCCCTGCTGTACTCACCCCTTGTCTGGCGGCATTTTTTACCTTACTGGTTGCCCCCCCCCCCCCCATCCCTGTCCCCCACCCCCTCCCATGGCCGCAGCATTGATATTGCTTACCCCTAGTCTTAACAAGCTAATTAAAGGGGGGCTGTTTTTCAAAGTGCTCCACGTTTGTTTATTGGTGTATCACCGAAGCTCCACAAATTACACAGACCAAAGGCTTGTCTGAACTTTTGATCTAATCACGCCTACCGCAGGCTCTGCTTTTCCGCGGTGTCAGTTGGCCTTAATGAGGCCTGCTCTGAGCCGTGGCCATTAGTGGAGACCGTGGTGGAGCGCTCACACAGGCAGGCCCAGACACTCGGTATGCCTGGCCGTCACAGCACCATGGCAGCACCGCCTGATCCCCGGCTTCTCCCTGCGGACCGGCGGCCGCGAAGCAGGTTCTTAAGCCCTCCAGCTCAGAGGAACACGGGTGACATTTGAGTCAAAACCACGGGTGACAAATTAGAGACGACGGCTTTAAAGAAACACTTATTGGACATGAGACGACTGCTATGCCAGGGTTCATTCCGCGACAGCCATGTTGCTCATGTCAAACAGCGTCTGGAGCTGGCGAACGCGTTCGCACAATGCCTGGGAGTGCAGTGATGTCCGTAATTACAAGGTTAATGTCTGCATACACAATGTATGCAGCTCCAGGGAGTCTTTGTTATCGCTGACATATCCATGTGCCTACCATGCATTATCCCATCTCCCTTCTAGAATGACAAACAATCGTGGCAAGAGGAAAACATTGCCATTCATTCTCTATGAAACATGCATTCATTTAGATTCAAAAGGAGCTGTGGTCCGCATTTCCTTTTTCCAATTTGCAGTACTTTTAATTCTTCTCAGTGCACCGTTTTTGTGTCATCAGCCCACTCACATTCTGAATTATTCATTACAATATTTATTAGCACTCCGAGGTGCAATTAGATGAATTGGGGTTTAGAAGGGGTTTGGCTGCAGAGGGGAAGTGGAACAGCTCAGCCAATGGATTTGGACAGGCATGGCGCTGAAACATTATCAAAATTATACCAAAGCCAAAGCGTTTTTATTTTCTTATTTTATTTTTTTACCTTAAAGGAAAGTACTTAATATTCCATTAGGCTCTTTGTTTCATCTGATGGCGGTGTATAAAATAGAGATTAAAAAGAAACAGATAAAAGTCATATGTCTCAACTTTTTGGACAGGTTGCCATGGAAATGAGTGGTTGCCCCTCAACCTTCCGCCGCCATTCCATCAGAGCAAGGACGCTTCGTCACAGGGACGGAGCGCCCCACGCCATCAGATCCACAAAATCATCTACACCGCTTTCATTTACCTGAGTCCAACAGCCTTCAGGCGGCATTACAGCCCACATCAAATTGCCTGTGTAATGCCCAAGCAAAACTAATTTGAAGAATCCAATGTTGTGGGCGACGAGGAGGGGATCCAGAGAATTGAGGTATTATGGCTTAAACACTAAACTCATTATGGCGGGGCACACTACGGTAAAATGAAGCCGTGACAAAGTTAATCTCGCTGTAAGGGAGGGGACACTTCAAGTTTCAGCTGAAACGTGTTGACCTTAAAAGGCTGACCCGTCTATTCATCTGGATGTTCCTTCTCTCTTTTTTTTCCATCCGCCAATTAAGGGACCTTCCGCCTGCCCATTTCTGTAATGGAGGAAGCCAGCGGTTCTGGGACTCGGTGTTAATTAAGCGTGAGTGCACCTCTCGCTGGAAGTTACTGCGTGGCGCTGTCCTTCCTCAGCGTGCAGGGCGAAAGGCCTAGCTCTTCTGAGTCATCTCGCAGCTCCCCCGTTTCGTCACGCGTTCACCCATGCACCGCGTCTCGTTCCGTCGGAGGTATGTGAGCGCGGTTATGTAAGCCACAAGCCTCTGAGGAGCACAGCGCCCCACTTCCTGACTGGCTGCGATGTCAATTAAAACAAAAAAAAACAAAAACTCCTCATGCGGTCTGGGGAGTTCAACTCATTAAGGTTTGTGAAAACACAACTTTTGTGTGTGAGTGTGTGTGTTGTTTGAGAAACCACCTCTGCTCCATGTGGAGCTTAGTGTAAGGGTGTCTATATGTGCACGTGTGTGTGTGTGTGTGCGCGCTAACAAACGGCACATTTTTTATTTTAATCTGGGCTATTTGGGGGAGAGGCTCCCAGAGCTCTCAGCTAGCGAGGCTGCGCGCTGCCGACCAAACAGACCAAACAGCCTCTTTTGTTATCAGCCGCGTGGCGGTGGGTAAACAGGAGATAAACAGCCTGAGTGAGACACTGCCATGTCTGCTTCCCCTGCCTGTCAGTTAGCGATGGCTGCTAGCGTCAGAGCCCCAGCGGCGTCCTGCTGACTGCGTGTACGGACGCCACCTGGCCCCAGATGTGCCTCCGCAGGGAGGGGGGTACATCCAGAGGATGATGGAGAGCCAGAACACCGGCATGTTTGTGTCGGCATATGTGCCCGCCTGCCTGTCCTATCACTCTCCTCCTCGCTAGCGGCCGGCCACACACTCCCTGTGTGGTTAGAGCGGAACAATGCCCCTGTGTTCGTCTTTTATGAAGGCCAGACAAAGGCCTACACTCAGCGCTGCGCCCGGGCCGTCATGAAGTCCCTGGCACCTCCATTGACTCTATCCCTCACGTTGTTCTCCTTTGTGGCGGCCGCACGTTGAGGTATTACCGCAGGACTGCCCTTTGCTGCTCCTGAATGCCAGCCGACGCATTTCCACACAGTGTCTGTGTTCTCAACGAGAGGGATCGCTCGGGACCGTGGGCTTTTTGTTTGTGCACACAATCGGGGCCGCCTGCGCGGAATAGGCCTGGGATCACGAAGGGGGAGGACCGACCAAAAGGAGAGAGACAACAAAAGGCTCAGCGTGGCGATCCCATCTGCGGCCCCCTGGGAAAACAAACAACAGCGAGGCAGGGGTGAGCCTGGCCAGGGCTCTCCCTCATAACCGCATGGCTGCCGTCTGTCTGCAAGGGGCCTCCTGCTCCGAAGCACTACTTTAGTATCCACCACCCCCTTCCTCCATGGGTATATTAAGCAGAAGGGTATCAAGCAATTACAGACCAAGGCCCTCATACACTAGGGGCTATCCCCCGCACCCCCACCCTATCCTCATCCAATAAAAGTTTTACTACAAAGCTTGACTGTGCCCTTCATGGGGTCAAAGAACAAGGCGAGGCTGCACTGTGCTTCACGCAATGGGAGATTATAGGGAGTCTTTATGGAGCCTTCACAAAAGGATTTACTGTCATAACATGATCTAGATAGTAGACACAGAGCAGGTATATCCACAGGATTCCATTCAAGTCACTTCTGCTGTTCAGAGTCCATTTATTTGAGAATGACAGGCGATTAAATTGCGAGCGTGAGAGCACTGAGAGAAGGCGCACCACCTAAGTGATGTAGAATGGGGGTTTAGTGTGTGTGTGGAGGTGGGGGGGGGGGGGGGGGGCGAGGGTGGCATCCATTTGAAGGCGCGTGGCAGGAGCACATGTGTCTGAACGATGCGACCCCTGGCTCTGCCTTTTTCTCGGGGGGAGGGGGCGTTGGTGATGTCATTGGCAGGGACGGAGGCCCTCGACGCATGGCACGGTGTCAGCACACTTAGGAGTGGCTTAGAGCGCAAATCAATCACAGACGCCTGACAAATGAACAGCATCATAAACTTGGACTTTTAATCTCCCAAACAATCTGGGCCAGGTCACCTCCCTCCTTTTGGGGGGAGATGTGTTCTCTCTCTTTTTCAATCTCGCCGCGCCCAGGGTGCTGTCTTCATCACCGCCCCCCCCCCCCCCAGCCCGCTGGTGATCCTGACCAGGAGTAGGCTGGTCGTCAGGGTAGATGAGGGACACCTGTGGGGAGCATAATTCCTTTCCCCTGGTCCAGCATGGGGACTAAAGTAATAGAGGGAAGGGGTGAGAAAGAGAGAGATAGAGCAAGAGAGACAGAGGTAGGGGAAGAGAGGGACCGATATAGGGAAGGGAAGAGAGGGAGAGATATAAGGAGGGGAAGAGAGGGAGAGATAGAGGGAAGCAGAGAGAGGAAGAGATAGAGGGAAGAGAAAGAGGACGCCTGTCTGGCTAGCTCCACAGGTTGACGAGGTGTCTGGACCGTACCTTTGCGGGCACCCGTGGCTACAAGCACCCCCCCACCACCACCACCACCAACGTGGCTCTTGTTTAAGGTGATCTGAGGGGCCACTCTAGCCGAGCAACACAAAGGCAAACACAAATGGCCAACTGTGAGCCAGGAGCCCTGGGAGAGAACATCAAACACTGACCCCCCCATCCCCACCCTCCTCCTGGAGCTGCACACCCACCCCTCTGTAACAGCAGGGGCTGAGCTTAGGGGGTGGGGGAGCAGAGGATGAGGGCGGGGGGGGTGTTGAACTGAGGAGTAGGGAAGGACATGAGCCGAGGAGGAAGGAGGTGAAGGGGAGGGGGGGTGAGCAAGGAAGATGGGGGTGAATAGAGGAGATGGTTGGGGGGGGGGGGTGTGAGTAGAAGATAGAGGAGAAGGGTTGCCTGAGCAATGGAGTAGGAGAGGGAGGTGAAAAGAGAAGGAAGTAGGGGAGGACAGAGGATGGAGGGAGGTACACAGGAGAGGAAGGGGGAGGGAGGCAGAGGAGGGACAGGGGCGAGCAGAGTTAGAGGAGGAGGAGGGAGGGGGTGAGCAGAGGAGGGGGAGCTCCCTCGCACATTACTCAGAGGGGCCCCGGTGTTTCCAATCCTCCGTCACGGCAGGGCCCTTGACTGATCACAGAGCCCAGAGCCTGGTCCCACGGTGGACTGATTATAGCGTGCTGCAGGCTCAAACAACAGCCAGCGGAAGCTTTAGGCTCCCAGCTTACACACCCGCTCACCAGGACACCCTGCTACTCCTGTACCTGCAGGCCGCTGCCTCTTCCCGCTGTCAAGGGGAGACTCGCACACAGCATGTGGCATTTTGGCTTCCCTTAAATCCCCGTGTGAGTCCTGACCTGTCTTATTAGAGGCATGCTGGATGCCCTGCTATGTTCCTCTTATTTCCGTTAACATAGTAATGTTGTTCACACCTCTCCTCTATGTGTGTGTGCGTGCCGACGTGTGTGTGTGTGTGTGTGTGCGTGTGTGCGTGCGTGCTTGTTGTGCGACTGTCTCGGGACATTGGATTCCTCTGTGAGTACCCCTGGCGATTAAAGCCGTCAGATTTCTCTTTAATATGCCATGCTGCCAATACATTTCAATGCGACGTGAGATGTGGGAGAGAGACCTGTCCTTAAAACTCCTTCTCCCTCTGGGCTTGGAGGAATGTCTGTCCCCTCTCAATGTAATTGAAACAGATGGATCTCGCCGAGTGTTTCACCATCACAGCAGGGGGGGATTGGATGGGGAAATGTGTTCCGTATCACATTGCGGTGTATGTGTGAGACCAGAGGCGTGCGCCCGGTGGGAGAGAGGCACGTGGGCCACTGCCCATACTGAAAGGTGGCAAAACAGGGGGGGAGGGGGGGTGGGGGGAGGCATTTGCAATTTTATTGCTACTTAAATGGGTTTCAGGACCATTCAGGAATTGCACTTTTCTAATGCGTAGGGAGCATAAATACAAGGTTCAATGGACAAGCCAGCTGATCATTATTCATACACTCCGACATATTAGAAGGGACGATGGGATAAAATGTGTTTTCCATTTTCAATGTGAGTGAGAATACAGTCACCACTGGCCAGGGCGGCAGCGCGACTAGTTATAGCTCCATAATAACCGGACATTACTTTGCCGTGTTCGGCTAAATTACTTGACATTCAATTGCACTTAATCTGCATGTGCATTATAAAAGTGTGATTACTTGATGAAATATTTATGTATCGTTATGCCTAAAGCCGCCCGTGTGACTAAACCTGAATATAGAAATGCTTAAATTTGAGGAGAGATCATAGTGCCGCGGCTCGGTGATTGAAAGGGGACTCAGATCAGTGATGGTTGTTTCAGGTTCACCCGAGCGACCGCAAGGATAATGAGTCACATAGGGGCTCCGACTAGAAGCATCCGAGTGCCTTTGGGGTACTTTCCCAAGCCAATCCGGAGGGATTTATTGGATAAGTCCCGTGTGTTTCCCACCATCTCTGTGATAGACTCCTGTCTGGTCTCGGCACAGAGGGAACGGCTCCGTAATGATTTCCTTCCAGCTTCACTTTGCTCATTTTCCTCGTTCCTCCGCTTGGCAGGAGGAGAACTCCCTTCCCGAGATGTAAGCAGGCCTCAACTTAAACTCCGGTCCGTTTTAAGCCTGCCACGTTGTAAAAAAAAAAAAAAGAGGAAGAAGCTGGCAGACAATTAGCGGCTGATGGAATGCCAGCCGGTAGACGCGACGGCCTGGTGGAGTGACAGACACGCTGTCTGAGAGGCCTAACCTGTGGACTGAACCAGCTCCTCCTCACTCCCTTAACTGTTCAAGTCTAAACTGTTCTCATGAAGCACAGCCTCATGGCCAGCCAACTGGAAGACGGGCTGGCAGGGAGGGGGGGGTTGGCAAGACGTGATGATAAAAGGGAAAAAGATCAAGTGTGGATAAAAGAGATCCGCTTATCCCTCCAACTAAAATGGTGTGACAGCCACAGACAGGATATGAGACGAGGAGGATGAAATACACAACGACTCCTTCCTGGAATAAAC
>JAVQJS010074572.1:0-10800 GCA_036024795.1 Galaxias rostratus
GCAATGATCAACTAAACGATTTACTGACCATTTCTGCCATTCAAGGTTAGAATTGCCTGTTGAGATTCAGTGTCACATCTCAGAGACATTATGTCTCTAATACACCTAATCATACACAAAGGGAGTCAGACTTGATAGCATAGCGTCTCTGACCTACCAATCACACAGATACACACAGGGAATCACACTGGGAATTGGTGGGGTTAGGTAGTTCTCTCAGCAACAGAGTAGAGGGTAAACTGTCAAACATCCCATTTTAACTGAAAAACGATAGATATGCAGCTAGCGAGAGAACTGCCTTTTCTCGCCCTGGCCCTTGCTGATGTGCTTGAAGATCTTAGCTTTGTACACATTTTTGGACTTTTGGTAGCCAAAGCCACCTCCTCCACCCCTCTTCTGCATCTTGCCTCCTTTGCTGCTGTGGACGTCTTGAGAAGGGAGCGCTAAGTTAAAGAGAACATGGTACTGTGGGAGTACAATCGACCAACTCCTGAACCATAACCTCCATAAAACAAATTACGATGATGTCACAATTAATAGGAATACCAAATATCTAATTATCAGTTTTGCAAAATATAAGTAATAAATAAGTTAAGAAACTGCCTTGCTAATTTCTCTCCCGCATTGTCGGCTATATATATATATATATAAGGGTTGAAATCAACACATTCAGGCAAAGTTGGAAGCCATTAAGTTTTGCAACACGATTAAATATTATGTTTACACATCCTTACTGAATAAAAAAATAACTGCATATTTAGCAAAACTTCCAGATGCACAATTTTGTACAATATCTATAAGGCACAAAATCTCACTCCATTACGGTTTGGATTATCCATTTAAAAATATTTGCTGAAAAAAGGATAGATAATAAAAAGCTTAATTTCGCAAACTAACAAGTGGCTACACCTGGATTTCCAATGTCCCTATCTCAACCAGCTACTATGTCCAACCCTATAGGCACTTGCTGATGTACAAAATACCTGTTATCCTCAGAGTTCTCAATTCTCTCAATTTTCTCATAAACTAAATTTTTAAGGGATCGTGTTTCGCTCAAATAATTTTCAGATGCGCATTAACCTTTTTAACTGCCAACATTCGATAGCAACACAAGATCACTACAATATGCTGTCAGTCATTTAAAATACATAACTTTTCTGCAATGGTGATTGAAGAAACACTGCGGGCTGTTTGGTATGTTAAAGTGGATCATGACCACTGCTGTTAAGAATAGATTTGGGTTTGGGCTTGACAGCAGAAATACTTAACACAAATCTGACGAGAATAAAACAGTCATTGAAAAGGATACTGAGGTCGACGAAAGGGGGAACTTTGAAGCCAAAGGAAAGCGCCACCTTGGGGAGGTCCAGTGTGTTCACACTGTAGATCTGTTTGAGCGAGTGGGAGTCGTAGGCTCTTACGTAGGACTTGTACGCTTCCTGGGCTGACTTATGGAGGTAGTAGTTCTTTTCTATCAGCTTATCCAACTACGATAAATCATAAAAACAAGATTCTGTCATTTACAGTCACCAGTGAATCAAACATTGAATATGTGTATGACAACATTTGTCATTACTTAAAAAATTATTCAATTAGTAATTAAAGTAAAAGTACTTTTCTATATTTAGGCCGCTTTAGTCTTTGGATAGTTTGTTTGAAAATCTGAAGCAATGACGTTTCAGAAAGAAAAAACAGCAGAGTGGCCAATGCATTTTCCATCAACTGTCTATATCCAAATTGTGTTGCTTAAATTAGTCAAACATTTTATCAGCTCATCCATTGACGATTACAATCCAGTACTACCTGTGTCAACAGCGGTGGCTCTCACCTGAGACTGGATGTCTGAGATCTTGGTCCAGGAAAACTCAAACTCACTCAAAGGAACCTGCAAGATCATGAGAAAGACATTAGTAGGCATACTCACAATCCACTCAGAAAGCCTGGTGCTGCATCCCTGGTCAGCCTTAGTGCTGAAACTAAATACAACAGATTGTAGCCACAGTAGCTACACCTTGGTCCGTTTGATAAGTTTAGTTAGTAGTGGGCCAATGGCGGTGCGTACCTTGGCCTGTTTGAGGAAGCGCAGGAAGCCCAGCTCTTCTGGCCGTAGGATCAGCAGGGCATGGCCTCGACCGTTGATCCCGCGAGCCGTTCTGCCCACCCTGTGGATGTACTCCTACAAACACCAGACACACTGTTATGTTTCAGTGCAATGGCATTTTTTACTAAGTCTAAGGAAGACTTCCTCCTTCAGACACTAAACTAGCCGCTGTGGGATGATTTTAGTACCTTGGGGTCATCTGGCGGGTCGTATTGGACAATCCAGTCCACCTCTGGGATGTCTAGTCCTCTGGCTGCCACGTCCGTACAGAGGAGAATGCCTGTGTCAGCATTACAGAACTGGAAGAAGGTGGTCGTACGCTTGGTCTGCTTTTGTTTGCCCTGAAAAACGGAGAGTACACTTACTCAAACTAAATTATGCATTACAATATAAAACGTCCAGGGTATTATGGCTACAACTTTCATATACAACAAAAAAAAAAATCATAGTATTCAGACAAATTCAATTCAAAACAAGAATACTTGCACCAAAAATGGAAAAAATGCACCTTAGTTTTTTTAAGAACATATAGGACAGTTTCTTAGGTGGATCAATGTGATTGAGCAGCCAGTTTCTATTAACTGGCAGAGGGGCGCTAAGCTATGTATGGTGTTATACTGACTCGGATTGAAATAACACGCTGGTCAGTTTAGCAAATATGGGTGCTATTGCACAAGTCTTGGGGTGCCAAGCATACAAGATAGTCACTTGTGTGGACAACCACAAAAGGCAAGTTAATTTAGTGGAGCAGCTAATCACGTTTATTGAGCTATTAGAGTGGCCCTAAGAAGTACTGTGGAAGATGGTCACTTGTGTGGACCACCACAACAGGCGAGTCAATGTAGTGGAGCAGCTAACTCATACAATTGTGCTGGTAGATGGGCTCTAAACGCAGCCAAGGATGGAGGTCACCATCCTAGCCATGATAGGAAGGGCCAGTCAGTACGGTTGTTCAGGCAGAGGGATGCTATGCCATAGAAAGTGGTTCTTACGTGGATCGCCATGACGGGCAAGTCAATGTAGTTAAGCAGCTCGTAGTGGAACTTGACCGACATGCAGGAGGAGAAGAACACCATTAGTTTCTTCTTACGGTTCTTCTTCAGGAAGGTGAACAGCAGAAGGAAGCGCTTCTCGGATGGACAGACCACGTAGCCCTGAAGGACGACAAGAACAACCGAAGCTTTCAATACTTTGTCCTGACAAGTCAGTCCCAAAACAGCTGGTCTGAGAACTGTTTTTATTTGTACTATAAGGAAAGCACCAGTCGTAGCTCCTACCTGTTCCAGGCCGTCCACTGTGGCGTTGTCCTTGTTGTCGTCCACGCCCACGTAAAGGGGCTCTTTCTTTAGGGAAATGCGGGCCAAGTCCTCCACCTTCCGGGTCTGGGTGGCTGAAAACAGCATGGTCTGCCTCTTTTCTGAGAACAAAGACCAAGGTACTTCAATAAAATCAGTTGTCATTCGTTTACAAGTAATATTGCCACACCCTTTGTTATTCAGAAATATCAGGTTTGCTGGAAGGTTGCCTACTTGGCAGGAGTTTGACGATCTGCTTGAGCTCCTCCTCAAAGCCCACCTCCAGGATGCGGTCAGCCTCATCAATGATGAGGCACTGGAGGTTCTTGTACATGAAACCTGCCGTGTTCTAACCAAAACAACACAACATGTTAGTTCCATGGACTGGATAGGATGGATGGATGGACAAGCCAAGTTCAGTTAAAAATCCACATTAGTAGGCAATGTATTTTGTTTTGTAGAGCATTGCGAGACCACCACAGTTGAAACCACAAAAATCCCTATTCTCCCCACAATAGTTGTAGGGGTTTAAAGGTCACCTGCAGGTGGTCCAGCAGTCTGCCGGGCGTGGCCACGAGGATGTTGACGCCATTGGCGAGCCGCTGGGCCTCAGCTGCGCGGTTGCTGCCCCCCATGATCAGGCCAAAGGTGTGCACGTGGTGTGTCATCAGCTCCTTCATCACGCCGTAGGTCTGCATGGCCAACTCCCGAGTGGGCGACAGAATGACCACGCCTGTGCCTGGTGGATTAAGCAGGCATTAGGGTACCGTGTCAACCGTTGCTAGCCATGCGGACCAACCCAATCTAACAGAGGGCAGCTTACCATTTCTGGGCATGAACTTCAGTTTATAGATGAGCTCGATGGAGGGGATGAGGAAGGCCAAGGTTTTACCACTTCCTGTTTTGGCTGCAGCCAGAACATCCCTAGAGATCAATGTCCAAGTTAGCTGGAGAGGGAGTGCGCTAACACCTCTTTCTTAAGACAGGTATTTTAGTAAATTCTATACGAGACATTCTATATGGGAACATTGAGATCATCAGAGGGATGCATGGGATGGTATAGTTTATACTTAGCAGACAACTGTTTAAAATGATTCTCTTTACTATACTCTTTCTACTCAATAATCATCGTTAATGTTTGCAATGGTAAATTTAGGCATAAGACGTACCTTCCTTCCAGCAGGGGGCGAATACTTTTGTGCTGGATCTCTGTCATGTGTTCAAAGCCCATCTCTTTCACTCCCTTCAGCGTGTTTTCGCTCACAACTCCAGCCAAAGAAGCAAAAGAGGTGTCCTCAAAGGCTCCTGAGACAGAGAGAAAGACCAACGCCTCAACTTTATGGAAACTACATAAATGGAATTACATTCTTGTTGCTGAAAAACATAAATATTAAGATAAAAATATATATTTTTAATAACAGGGTTTAAAGTGTATTTAAACTTCCATATGCCGCAGTGGATCTGAGATTATGGCTTTCTCATACCAAGTGACTGAAACACTGCATACCTGTGAGACCGGTTGGCAGTTCAGGACCTTCTTCTTCTTCATCCTCCTCCTTCTCCTCCTCCCTATCAATGCCACAACCGGCTTTCTCATCCTTATCAGCATCATCATTATCTTCCATTTCTTTGTCATTGTCACCACCTTTATCCTCTTCTTCTTCATCAACATCATGAGAAGTTTGCGTAGGTTCTTCTGCAGGTTGTTTTGAGTCTGCTTCTTCTGTAATCACTTTGGTATCCTCTGGCTGCTGCTTCTTCTTCTGCACTGCCTCCTCCTCCTCCTCCTCACTAGCCTTTGTCTTCTTTACACCTAGACAACACAGGTTTGGATATCAACTGAAATAGCGTATCAACTAGCCAGTTATCTACATGAGGTAGCCATTTAAGGTTTAACTACAACATCTCTAGCAATACCTGGAGATTCAGAAGGATTAACAAGTTTCCTCTTCTTCTTTGCAGGAGTTTCTTTCGTGTTGACATCGTTAGTAGGAGACTGTTGTCTTGATTCAACGCTGTTCCCCTCTTTCTGCTCATCTATTGCCTCTGAAAATATAGAAGACAAAACTAAATTAACGTCGCCGATTACGCTGTACTTCTTCACAGGAAGAAAGCCCCGCTGCGAAAGGCACATTAGCATTCAGCGATAGAGCGTCCGTAAAAATCGGCTATTATTCCGCATTCACTTGCGGTCAATTCACAAAGTCTGATTATGTGCTCGAGTGTGTAGCTATACATTGTTTAAATGTGTTACGGCTATATTTCTGAGCAGATAGATACACAACTACCTTAGCTTCACTCTGACTAGCCAGCATGGCAGCTAGTGTCGTGAGGTGACGCGAGTTGCACTAATAGGGCCTTTGCTTTGAAAATGCAGAACATCCCAGTCAATGTACAACAAAACATAAAATTACCGTTCTCTTCGTCTTGTTTCTGTGTCTTCAGAAGCTTGCGTTCTTTGTTTTTATCCGTTCTTTTCTGAATTTTCTTCCGAAGAAGCTTCATCTGAAGGTCTGCCATAATTACTCAGGCACCGTAGAGTGCACGTGCGACGAAGAAGACCACTCTACGACTCACGAATAACAGAAGAGGACCCGTAGGTGTTTAATAATTGCCAGAGTATAAACAAAAACGAATATTTCGGAAAATATTTTATAGACCCCTTTCAAAAAACGAATCACAAAACAAAAGCTAAGTAAGGACAATGTTCCGAACCACATGCACACAGATTTTTTTCCCGATTGCTCACATACTAAAATGTAAATAAATGTCACTCAAACTCTTGACTCAAACGGTTGTACTATATCGTCCGATGTGCCCACTTTTAGATTATGATGCAAACGCAGCACTGATCTAGCGGCAAAAGCCCCTAAATTAATAAACAGGGTTTGGATTGCAGTCAGTTTGTGCTGCAGGGATAAGTTCTTCACGCTTAAGGCGGAAAATTAAACGAACGACTCGAAGTAAAATTGACAACTACTTTCTGTTCCTCTACTTATTGTGGTAAAAGAAGTTAACGCATGACTCGGACACATTTGTCTTTGCTCATGCGCGTTCCAAATTAACTTATCTCCATCTGAGACTACTCGTTAGTCCCGGGTCATTTAATAGATTCGTCCAAAATGAGCAAATCGTTCATTAACAACACATCACTGGAGTTGGGCAAAAATGAAAGGTAACGTTGTAAGGAGAGGACCGGGATGAGTTGGGGGAGCCCACAACATTTTGACGGATGTACTGAAAAAAACTGAACTTTTCGATGGATATGTTAAAATAATGATTTTACAATCAGTGTAGAGTGTTGGTCTGTGTTCCATATTCACATAATTTACTATAATATCTGAAGAAAAATCTTAACATAAACAATATAATTCAAGTTGAAATGTTAAGCACAGCAGTGTGTAACTGGTTCAGACCGAATCCAATTGTATGAATAATGGGTGTGCCATATGGTGAAAAAGTTGGTTCTCATAAATTATTGCATCGTTTTGAATGCTGTGTTTCATTTGCGGTGTGCAGATTCTTCTGCACGTGGTTGTGTGAAGTGTGTTCAGTGTTTTGACAAAAGGAGCCATGTTTGTAATTGAGCTTAAGCAATCCTTACAAAATGTATATACCACAATACTTAACGAGTACATACTGCCTACTAAATACCGAAACCGAAATCTAATCAAAAAATATTATCTTAATTTAGGGCATGAAGCATTGTCTAGCAAAAAAAATTAAAGTATGGTATGTCATCTGAGAACCTTCAACTTTTCTACTCAAATTTCACATACTATGTATTGTTGCGATACTGCTTACAAATTGTTTGTCATATTAGTGTCATATTAAGGATGCATATCAGGGGATTCTGAGCAAAGCCTTACTGCTGCTCTGATGATATAAAGGGAGTAAAGCTTAAAGTTCCATTACAGGTGATGTAATGGAAAGGTACATTTCACTGCTTAATTCAGCTGTTGAAAATGTCCATCCATCCATTTGTGCTTTAGAATTACTCTGTCTGGTCTGTGACTGGGACATTGAAGTTAGCAGTATCTGATGTAGTGGCTTTAGAGTGTGACTCCTGGGATCCATCAGAAAGGGAATATCTATTGGGCTGCAGAGCATGCTCCCCCTTTCTTCATGGTTGTTATCCGTCTCTTCTGATGTGTCCTCCTCTGGTCCAAAATCATCTACTTGTGCCATTAAGAAACATTGTAAAGTGGCAATTAGAGTCTTTCTTAAGAAGGGTTTAGTATCCGTGCATATTTGATCTAACTATTAAGGTATATGTAAGCCAATGTTGCATGGACTTTATAGTACAAAGCCATGATTGGAGACAACTCTCCATTAAGAATGACAGATTTTGCTCCCACTGTGGACTAGAGACTTTCTGGCCAGCCATTAATGGTTATTTTTATTCTTTCATCCAGGGTTGGTTTATTGTCTTATGCAAAGATAAGATGATTACTTTGCTTTTCATGATTTTAATTTGGCATGTGCAATATTTGTATAGTTCTTTTAAATAGCTTGAACACAGTTTCTGGAACTCTGGTTAATTTAAAAAAAAATTGCACAGTGGGTAGCCTTGTATCCAAAAGGTAATGAGTTCAAATCCTACCTGGGAATACAACAGGTTTGCCCTTGATTAAGATTCTCAACCCAAAGTTGCTGTAGGGGGACTGTCCCTGTGATTTAATTGTTCTTTGGATGAAAGTGTCTGCTAAATGATGAACATGTAAATGTGAAATGTCAGCAACTTATACCTACCTTAATTTTTTCTTGATACAAATTGACTAATTAACCTATAATATTGAATTTAAAAGTGTTTATAATATTGCACCAAGTCACGCAGATGGTTGAAGTAGCTCTTCAGAATTCACTGTAATTGACTGGAGGCACTATCACCTTGAATACTTAAGCCAGACCAAACATGCATACATCTAAGTGAATAGGCTGATAAGGCTGCTGTTAATAGGGTGTTTTAGTTGTTATTGTTCCTGGTTCCTGACTAAAAACTCACTTAACAGAGGGCTGAGGGAATGAGAAGGTGATGAGTGGAATCTCTCGTGTAATATGAGCATACACTACGCTCTTTTGAAGCAGTCACTCCCTAGTGTTTTGACGTACTAATCCACATCACTAAGGTACCAACTTCAATAGAATTCATTATGCTTGTGGCAATCTTTAAATAGAATTTCCTCACATCAACCCTACCACACGCTAGTTCTCAGGATCCAGTCACAGAATGGTTGTGTGTGATTGTGTGATTCCTATACTGTCAACATACATGGGTGGTTGTTACTATTTTTCAGATATTTGCAGCTTATATGTGTAGGTTTCTATATAATTTAACAACGGACACCAACACAAACCCGTCACATAGTGCTACAGGAACCCATGTTCGTGTTTTAAATGAGTGTCTGAAATATTCATTGCTTTTTAAAACATTTAACCCACTCTCTTTGTCAGTTTATCAACCGTGATTGAGTGGTGGGGAGGTGGAGCAGACATTTTCAGGAAGTTCAGTGATGGCTCATTTGTCTTCTCTATCAGTCCACAACATGTAACATGGTGGTATAGCTGTGGAACGTCAGGACAAAAGAAAGTGCTTCACTAGCACAAACTGACAAATTACTGGCATCACCATGCTTACCCATGGAGATAGCCATCAAGCTACATGCTAGGAGGCTATAGGTTTTTTTTTTATAGCTAATTTGTTATTATTATTGCAACAACAAACCAACAAAGCATACTGTATTTCTAGACCACTTCTATGCCTGCAGCCTTTTTCTTAGTGGTTACAGTAATTTAAACACAATTATTCATGCAAATTAAATAGAAATTGCGTTGTCCTGCCAGTCTAAATGATCTGAAACTACCGTTTAAAGTTTTTCACATTTGATTAAGATATTTGGGAGGATTGCTTTACTGTTATTTGGATCACTAAGAGGTTTAACTTGCTCACGTGAGGATATCGGTGCCCTTTTGAATTCCTCTTTTATGTAGTTCAATATTCAGTTTTGCCCATTGACGGTATCCCTCTGAACAATATAAAAAAGGGAATCTTAACAAAGACTGTGACATTTTGGCAGGACCAATACATTTATTCAATTTCATTGCTCAACTTCTCAAAATGAAACTTAATATAAAATCATTGGTTTCTCAAAGCTTAATTAAACATTCAGGAATGGCTTCTTTTTTACCCCAAACATACGTTTTCTGTTAGTTGCCTTACTATCAGACACTGAATAAGATCAGCAGCGTTATAATGTGTTTGCTTTAGAGAAAGTACAGAACATTACAAAAGCAATCTCAAGTTCTGAGATACAAGTAGTTAGTTTCTTTTATTTGACTCAAACTGTTATGCAACAGACTAGACTTTTTCACTCACACATGGTGGACAGGGATTACTAAAGCAATTTTCTTTTGCAACATTTACATTAGGTCCCAGCATAAATCCAACACCCATCTGGTCACTGAAGGTTCTAAATGTCACTGTCTTTCTCATTTCATTTTCGTATACTTTCATAGCAGAATAACAATTTTTGTCCCCCTGAAATATCCATACCTTTCTTGTATGTTTACGACATAAGTATTCAGATTGCTTTGAATAGGCAGGAAGGTCATCCCGTGTCCACATTCAGACCAGAAGGACAATTTAAATCCACTGGGATTATATCCAAATTCATACAGCTCACCCTCTCAAAGTGTGTCTCGACTCACCAAATGGTGTTGGCTTACGTTTGGCATTGCTGTGGACTGGAGCCAGATGGAGGCTTCATCATCTCCTTTGTTATCTTGGCTCAATCCCATAGCTCTTTGATCCTTTAGCATGTAGCATCGAACAGATACAACAACACTGTCCATTCTGGTTCCCTTTCTATATATATGCTACATGGGGTGGGACAGGACTGCTATCTTATTTATGTAACATTTAAGACTTTTTCCCTGTTGCATTACTCCCTTCAAGTGAACCAGGTTGAAGAAATATTAAATAATGTAATTGTAATGTGATTATCTATATTTCCATGTGTTATTTAAAGATTCAAACGGTCAACGGCCACTTGGGGGCTTCTTTGTGATGATGCTTCAATCAGGAGATCAATCGATAAACAAAGAATACGGGTCAACATGAAAATGAATGAAATTAAGCATTTATGTATTTTATTATATATTTTCCATTGAGAAATATCTGGGCAATTGGTTTGTTGTAACAGGTCTAAAAAGATATTTTAATAAGCTTTGATTATTTAAAAATTTATTATATCTGCTTATCTATCAAAATGTCTGATGTCTATGTGTGATAGCAAAGATAAATGTGTGTGTGTGTGTGTGTGTGTGTGTGTGTGTGTGTGTGTGTGTGTGTGTGTGTGTGTGTGTGTGTGTGTGTGTGTGTGTGTGTGTGTGTGTGTGTGTGTG
>JAVQJS010074619.1:0-2500 GCA_036024795.1 Galaxias rostratus
CTATCTATCTATCTATCTATCTATCTATCTATCTATCTATCTATCTATCTATCTATCTATCTATCTATCTATCTATCTATCTATCTATCTATCTATCTATCTATCTATCTACGTCCTGACCCCTCTACACCCTCTTTGAGTGACAGGTGGTACTAAGGTGTGAGCCAACATCCCTGCTGGAGCCCCTCCAGAAGTGACCTCATCCACAGCGTTAAAATCCACACAACTACATTCATGACAGTGGGCGGTGATGGTCCTGGCCATGTGTTTGAGTTGCATGTGTGTGTGTGTGTGTGTGTGTGTGTGTGTGTGTGTGTGTGTGTTTGTGGGTGTGAACTATACGCTATGTGGACCCGTCCATTGCCTCGGTGCCTTCCTACCGACCCCTGTCAAGCAAACAGTGCAGCAGGGAGGTTCACCTCCTCACACCTCGGTGTGGTTTCAGCAGGCCCTCTCCAGAAGCCCACCGATGTCCTGCACAGGGCTCTGGTAACGGCTGGTTATATTTGTCTTTGGCACATGCAGGGAGAAGGGGCCCCACTGTGCAGGGACTACCAAAAGGAGGGGTTTAGAGGGGTTGGGGGGAGGGGGGGTCTATTGGTCCAGATGGCGCGGAGAGGGGCAAGGGGATATTTAAAGAGTTTACATAGCAACGCCAGCCAATGTTATGTTGTTCATGTTGTGTCTAACTCAAGCTAGCTTTGGTGTATACCTTTGACTTCCCATTGGGATAATGTTATCAAGGACCTCTGTTTGATGATGAACTCAAAGCCTTCCATCGAAACAAACCTTAAAAGCTGGACATTCAATAGGCGCACCGTTTTCTGCTGCATTTTGTGACTGAGATGGCATGTGGTTTAAACATTTCACCCGGCCGCCTCCCCTGGTGAGAGGGATTGTCAGAGAGATGAATCCCCCTTCTGTGACTGCCTTGTGCTACGGTGCCAGGTTGGCTGGATGGATGGCCGCCATGGGGCCAGGTGAGGACGCCGTAAACGGCCCGAGCGAGGTCCTGCGAGACCAGCCGGATGCTGAAGGATTCTAGCCTATTGTGGTCAGTGTGGAGGAGCCAATCTGCAACCTTTCCATGTCTTTCATGAATGGCTCTCAGTGGAGGAACTTGCAACATGAATTGCTCGATTTTTATGTCCACACACAAAATTATAGATCCCATTTGAATTGCCCTTTGAATATTGCTGTCAGGCTCATAGCAGGACACGTGATGTCTTTGTTTAATTGCATTAAGGTTTGCTCTTAAGGAAATGCAACCCGCCAATGTGGACACCGTCAAAGTTTCAAGGATGGAAGTGGTGCTTTTAAACGTCATCTCCTTTGCGTCACGCTCCGTTGGACCCTGCGATGCCCAGAGAGGTGTGGTGCCGGACGCATTAGCTGTCTGGCCATCGGGGCGTGTGTGGCGTGTGGCTGCTGGAACACAGTGGCACTCAGTGTCTGCAGACAGACGGACAGATGGCCAGGGGAATGCCTCGGTCTTCCTGGTAAAAAATAAATAAATAAATAAAAGTAAACCAAGAATTCATGTGACTGAATTCCACAGAGAGTACTGAGGGTCTCGCTTAGAGCTGCTCAACACATTAAGAAATCATTCACGCTTTGTTTCGTTGTTTCACTGAGGATAATACAGGTGAAAAATGCTTTTAGGTTTTCTTCACAGCCTTGTCTACAAAATACTAAGTAAGATAGTGAACCAGGACTAGTCTCCCTTTTCTGAGAACAGGAGAACTGGGCCAACAAAACGATTGTCCAACACAGAAACCGCCTTTTGTGTGCTGTGAGCCCCATCTCATTCTCATCCTGGCTAGCAAACAGCCTGTGAGAGCTGTTGTATGGCTATGCGGAGACTGGCGTGAAGACCAGTTCAACACAGTCAATATGCTCTGCACTGTCACGATAGGGAGAGCAAACACAGACTCTTCCCAGACACTGTGGCTCACGTCCCTGTCACTATTCCTGGCGGGGTCCGACTGTGGGGGGTCAGACGTGCACAATGCCAGTTACATCCATCGAGAGCATGTTCTGCCTCACTGAACGGCCGTGGTCAGTCATACAGCTTAATTTGAAAACATTCTCAAGTACACAGTGATGAACATTTATTTGCTCCACGATTAAGCATTAAAAGATGTACTCCATTAAATCTATCAATAAAATAATTATTGATGATCATTATTGATTTATTTCAGTTTAATTCAGAGACGGTATTACAGCCTCAAAGCCTGCTTGTTTTGAATAATTTAATCGATTCCTTGAAGGAAAGAGGTCCATTAGATTTTGACCAAAGAGGCTATAGCTAAGTCAGAGGTGACACGGCGCAGCATCGTTCTAGCTGAGAGGAGCTCCTGAATATTCAGAGAGAATACTAATGCTAGAACACTAAAATAGAGAGAGACCTCACGTGAAAATCCAATGCCTAACAGTGGGGAGTTAAATACTGCATGATAAAAAACATATAATTTTATTGCAACTCACCGTCTACTTGACT
>JAVQJS010074619.1:5000-12529 GCA_036024795.1 Galaxias rostratus
TTTGATTGGGTTCAATTTATTTGAGGTCAATCCAATATACTTTAGTTTTACATTGTGGGAAAAGCCTATCAATGTATGGCCACCGGTCCATACCATATTTGGTAGAGGAAAAAATGTTCCATTGGAGACAGGGCCTCCATGTTGAGCAAGAGATCATGGCAAACAAAGGCACTCGATATGAGCCCAGAGGCTTTTCCTGTAAACAAATTATGTATTATTTCCATGTCCATGGCATGACTGGTGCCCCGCTTCGCAACGTAACCTAGACCGACTCCTTCCTGTTACATTTGATCACGTGAAAATGTACCATATGTTTTTGGAGTAAACATATAACTCTTTGGTCACACCACTCACACAAATGAAAACTCACTTTTCTCAAACACGCTCTCGTCTTTCCCATTTCTGCGCTCCGTCATCCATCACATGCCACTCTCTTCTCTTTCTCCTCCATCTTCCTCTCTCACCCCTTCTTCTCTGTCCCTTTTCCTCTCTCTCCAGGCTGGACGATGGATGACCAGGTCGTGTCCCACAGCAGTCCCCAACACGGCCGAGGCCAGGCCCAGGCCCAGACTCTGAGCCCCGGCCAAGGCAGGCCCAGCGTGGTCCGGTGTGGGTATCTTAGGAAGCAGGGCGGCTTTGTCAAAACTTGGCACACACGCTGGTTCGTGCTCCGGGGGGACCAGCTCTACTATTACAAAGACGAGGAGGAGACTAAAGCCTTGGTAAGCCTGAAAGAATAACCTCGGGATTTTCCTTTTTTTTGTAGCCACACACGCACGTCAAACATTCTGCATGCCCCCCGGATTCTGTGGGTAATATTGTTACACTTCACAGTAAACAGTTTCAATGCATATGGGTGATAGTAGTTCACTGCATGAGCGGTGCTGTGTGTGTGGATGTCCTCTCAGACAGCGCATGATAAGCATTACTGTATTGACGTGCTAGAGCAAATACATGTTGTCATGGATCCATTATCAGACAGATTATATTCCACATCCTGCCTAATTATAACAAACAATGAGGCAGACATATTGCTATTGGTCTTAGCATGAGTGCTGCAGGCTTAGGACCTACCCTCTACTCAAGTTGGTTGTCTTGGAAACTATTTTATATGTGTGATAGCTTAAAGTTTGAAGTAATATTTCACTTGGGGAAAGTAATGCATATCTGACCTACACCTCAACATTATTAGATTAAATAACTAGTTGACGTTGAACAATGTTAATATTGAAAACTACATTGTTGTGAAGTATGAAACAAAAATATTGTCCTCTGGCCACCCATTTATGTGAACAGCAAATAATTTGCTTTAAATCAGACAACTTACAGTAAAACCTTATTTTTTGTTTCCTCTAGTTTTTACCACCTTTTGATCTTGAGTGCATTCACACACAGACCAGGTAGAACACCATTATGAATGGCCCCTTGATTGTATTTGAATAAGTATCTGGTTCCTCGAGAGTCCTAACATTAGATGACCTGCCAACCTAAACAATAACAAACAGTGTGCATAACAATGAATGGTGTGTGTGTAGTTCGTCCTTTGTGTGCACATATCTGTGGATATAATAGCCGTAATTTGGATAAAATCTTGGAATACTACTTGATATACTGTGTTTTTACTGTTTTAACCATGAATCACTAAGTCTGGACTGCCTCATATTACCCTTACATCAACTTGTTGCAAGGGCAAACATTTAAGTTAGCAAACTCAGACAAAACAAAGACAGAAGAAAATAGAGCGCAAACGGAAACATTGACAATTTGGTAAACAAAGCCATGATTCAAATTCTCCTTGCTGCTTTGACTGGATTTAACTTCGCTGGGCTGGCCAAGTGATCCTCAGCTGTGGTCCTCGTCCTGAATGCAGCCCCACAGAACCAGGCTGGGGTATGAATAGCCAACCATGACTCAGGCTTCAGACAACAGCCTCCTGCTCTCTCTCTCAGTCACCGTGGCCAGGCGGCTCCGACTCTGGGCATGTGGGAGTGCAGCTGTGGCACACCCTTGGTCCCCTGCTCACAAATATAGTCCCCCGGAGCAGACAAGGTCTGGGAGGAGCAGAGAGCATTGTATAGATATGGCTGGAGAATAGAAGTCCTTTTCATCTTTTTAAAACGAGGTAGGTTGCAGTAATTTAAAAGTAGCAGACGAATTTAAAGCGAAAAAACACTACTGCTCATTAGTGCTGTTCAATTTGTTCCTCTCAAATTGACGGACCAGGATTAAATACGCTTGAACGAATGAGTGGTATTTTAGCGTTGGTCTGCCTGGTGCTGTTATAATTAGGTAGAGTGGTAGAACTCAATAATAACCCATCTAACTTGAAGAGGGTTGAAATTCCCTTTGAAACTTTTGCCGGTGTGATATGGGGTGTCTGTCGCTCTGTAGAGGAGTTTGAGCTAGGTGTTGGGGCGCATTTCAGAAGGAATCAAGCCTTTAAGACTATGGAGCGGTATCATGCGAGGTTGCTATGGGAACTCTGAGAGCCAGTAAATGCGGCTTCCACCACTCTGTGCGTCCGTCTCTTTGAGCGAGGAGTCCAATGACTTAGGTGAGACACCCTGTGAACTTACCATACAAATAACTTTCTGTCGACAAAAGCAAAGAGCTATTTACATTTGTTTGCATAGAAAGGCTTAATGGACCAAAGCTGTGTTTCTGACATCAAGCACCAGTCACTAATCTGTATGTGATACACCACTGCACTTGGCAGCTTTCTACGTGCACACATTTTGTTTAACCCGAAAAGAAAGTCACAAAAGGCATAACTAGGATTCAACTAAACGTAGAAAGAGAACATAACAAATGCAGAGTTTTTTTTAACTGAAAAAAGCTAGCAGTGGAACTCATTGAGTCAACCACAAGGTTATAGACTTATGGAGTCTAAGTGAAAAGCCCCCCTGGCTTGGGTCTGTCTCACCTTTGGCTGCTGTTTCATCTTCGGTTGCTATGTTACGTCCAGACAGAATCATTGCAAGTGGTGCTATTGGATCAGTAATGGACAGCTCCTTAGAATGTAACTTTTCAACTGTTTTGCTTTTCTATTTAGCATAATTCTCAAAGCATATTTGACAGTATCAGCTTTCTTTGAAATGAGAGAAGCTCCCAACGTTTTTGAAGTTGCGGCAATGCAGTCATTCGCTGCATGTCAATGAAGCGTACGGTAGCTCCAACTTCTTTGGCTCAGTGTGCACTTAGTTATCACTATCTTAGCACCCCCTACGAGTCAGTCAGTAGGGGTATAAGCATAAAATGTTGGATTGCAGTAATAATTATTTACACTTAACTGCAGGTATAGTGGATAGATTTGATTGGTATGGGAGGAAAGGGGGCACAACAACAATCCACAATCAAACAAATTGCCTTTTTAGTGAAGTGAAGCTCAAATCATTCTTGGGATGATCCCCCTAACTATGTTCATACTAACCTTTCTCTAATACTAGCCTTAATTTTCCATATTAACTATATGCTTGAATTGTCCTCGAATAAATTGTAAATGTTGTTCATCCACCCACAACCTGAAGCCTGGCAGTTTTCCCAGATACCTGTCCCACAGCAGCCAAACCTCCATGCACTGATGGTGGGCTATAAGAGGACAGGCACAGACATGGGTATAGATTCCCCATTTACTTTCTCATAGTGTGGATGCTAAAGACTGGAGACAGTATTCTGAAGACAGAAGGACGGATGAACAGATGGACGTACAGAGATAGATAAAAAAGAAAGAGAGATAGATGAATAGATAGATTGATAGACAGACGGACGGACGGACAGACAGACAGACAGACAGACAGACAGACAGACAGACAGACAGACAGACAGACAGACAGACAGACGGGCATTAAGTACCTTGAGATCTCCCTGAGTCATGTTCTGCAGCACCCAGATGCGGTGTGACCAGGCGTTGTAGTTGCTAGGGTAACGGCCGGCGGCATCGGAGCACACTTTGATCTCGTCGTGCAGCGCCCTGCGGAGTCTGTCCCTGTGCCGAGCTCGCTCTGCGTCACACTGATCTGCTTCCCCCTGTTCTTTCCTGCCTGGGCCTCGGGGGGAACTCTCTCTGAGGACCTGCTGCAGCACCCAGCGCCTGCACACACACACACACACACACACACGCACGCACGCACGCACGCACGCACCCACACACACGCACACCCGTATGCGTACACACACACACACACACAAACACACACACACAAGCACGCACGCACGCACAGACACACACAGACACACACACACACACACACACACACACACACACACACACACAAACATTCTCTCTCTATCTTCATGTTCCAGTCCAGTATTTCTGACTCGGGTTTCTACCATACTCACAGGTCAAACTATCCCCAGTGGCGCTGAGGGAGCTCCTCAAGGAGAACCCGGACCAGCAGGCCCCGCTGGACCGCAGGGACCCCCCGGACCTGATGGTCCTCCAGGCATTGGACAGCCAGGACTCCCCGGTCAAGGTGGCCCCCAGGGCCCTCCAGGGTTCCCAGGCATGGGCAAGCCAGGCCTGCCAGGCCTACCGGGAAAACCCGGAGGAAAGGGTGAACCGGGACCAGCAGGAGAAATGGGCCCCGGTGGCGGAGAGGGGGAGATGGGTCAGCCGGGGCCTCAGGGTACCCCTGGCCCTCCAGGTCTACCAGGCATTGGTAAACCAGGGGGTCAGGGACTGCCAGGTCAACTAGGACCCAGAGGAGAGCCGGGACACAAGGGCCTTCCCGGATTGCCCGGGCTGCCCGGACCTAAAGGAGACAAAGGCGTCGGTCAGCCAGGACCACCGGGTCACAAAGGGTTGCCAGGCCAACCGGGCGCTCCTGGTCAGGGTGGTCTGCCGGGCGTGGGCAAGCCTGGTCTGAACGGTCCTCCGGGCCCAGCAGGGCCCCCAGGAAACCCCGGACCCCCAGGAGAAATTGGTTTAGCTGGACCGTCAGGCGAAGGAGGAGAACCAGGTCTGCCAGGTTTACCCGGTCAGGGCAAGCCAGGCCAGAACGGGTTGCCAGGACAACCAGGCATGCCAGGTGGAAAAGGTCATCCGGGACCCTCGGGTTTGCCAGGAAAACCAGGACTTCCTGGATTTGGAAAGCCAGGATTCCCAGGACCGAAAGGTGACAAAGGTTTGGGCGGCCCACCCGGAGGTCCAGGTCCAAAGGGGGATAAAGGCCACGGAGGATTGCCAGGGATGCTTGGACCTCCTGGCCCCGGTGGCCCTGCTGGTCCGGCTGGTCCAAAGGGGCCTCCTGGAGGCGTTGGCGCTCCCGGCCCCCATGGAGAGGGTGGGGTACCAGGACCTAAGGGTATGGATGGAGCCCCCGGTGAGTCTGGTCCTCCGGGGTTTCCTGGTCAGCACGGGTTACCAGGGGAGGACGGCGAGCCTGGACTAAGAGGCCCTCCCGGGCCCATTGGACCCAAAGGAGAAGGTGGACATAAAGGGTTACCTGGGCCTCCTGGTTCTCCAGGACCGTCCGGCCCAAAGGGACAAGGAGGACTACCAGGGGATGTCGGGCCACAAGGTCCAAAAGGTATTCCAGGTCTGGATGGTTCCGGTGGGTCTATCGGGCCTCCCGGTCTTCCTGGGCCTAAAGGTGATACTGGAGTACCTGGCCAACCAGGAGCAGCCGGCGAGGGAAAGCCAGGCGTTCCAGGTCCAGTTGGACCTCCCGGAAAGGAAGGTTCTGGAGGGACACCCGGACGACCTGGAGTGGCTGGCCCCCCTGGTCCCCCAGGGCCTCCGGGAGAACCAGCCCTGGCACCTGACATGGCCGGCATCCTTCCTGAGATGGGCGTCCGCCCCGGTTTAGACGGCGTCAAGGCTGGCGGCTACGGAAAGAAGGGCAAGTACGGAGGCAATGGTGCGGACGGGATGGGCCCCAGCGGCCTGGAGATGCCAGCCTTCACGGCTTTGGTGACCACTCCCTTCCCGCCCGTGGGCTCTCCCGTGGTGTTCGACAAGCTCCTGTACAACGGCCGTCAGAACTACAACCCCCGGACGGGCGTGTTCACCTGCGACATGCCAGGCATCTACTACTTTGCCTACCACATTCACTGCAAAGGCGCAAACGTGTGGGTGGCTCTGCACAGGAACGACGAGCCGGTGATGTACACCTATGACGAGTACAAGAAGGGCGTCCTGGACCAGGCGTCGGGTAGTGCAGTGTTGCCCCTGCAGCCCGGAGACACGGTGTACCTTCAGCTGCCCTCGGATCAGGCCGCGGGACTCTACGCCGGCGAGTACGTCCACTCCTCCTTCTCAGGGTATTTGTTGTACCCGATGTGAGAACTCAAAATAGCAAGGAGCAATGAAGAGTGTGAGTGGGGTTTGGAAAGTGAGTATATAGAAACATGTCATTTTAACATTGATTATAGAATACCAAGGCGATGTGTTTTTTCTATTTAATTAAACATAATGATTAACTGTTTAAGTCTACATTGTAGACGACCACAGGAATAAGACGTCAAGACTGACTGTAAAGATTAGTAAGTGGAGAATGTGTGTGTGTTTGTATACAGCAACTGCAGTGTACACAAGCAGAGCGGTCGGAGGACTACAAAGCCAGGGCTGTAAAATAGAGGAAAGAAACACAAAATATTACAACCCCAGATTTCAAAGGGGTTCTTTGAGTTATATGATGACGACAAAAAGTATTTTACCCGATTACTTTATCATGATATAGAAACTAATTTGAAACACCTTGGAGAGAGTCGACATGTAAGGTGTGAATTTGATGATGTGATCACATGTCAGGTTTTCTTCCTGCCGCTATCATTATGTTCTCATCAAAACTGGCAGCTGCCCGAAGGATTATTGTGGCAAAGAATGTAAATTGGATAACTTTTAAATTAAAGACAGATATTGTTATCAAAAACAGTATTGATAAATTAATTAAATAGTACCTGACCATTATTAGTGTATTATGAATTGTCGTATACATTTTAAATGTTTTCATTTCAAAAAGAAAGAATAATCATTCTTTCTTAGTTGTTTTGTTTTATGATTTGTTTGTTTCATTGGTGCTTACATAACGTGTGGAATTGTGTTACATGCATTTTGGTAAATGTACAGTTGCCATGGGATTACTAGTGCAGTAATACACCTCGTTGGTCTAGAGAACCTTGCTTTTCAAAAAAATACACTTTTGCCCTGAAATATAAAAACCACTGCTGTCATTTTACGAAACTGTCGATCTGTACTGTATTTGATTGTCAACGGCTTAATAAAGCACTGACACAATATATAGCAGAAAGAGCAGATACTCATTCAATAAACCCAATAGTTTATACAGTAACCCCAGATTAGTAAACCATTGTTTGATTACAATCAAATAAAATTTAAAATCTAAAATACTAATTGCTATCAAATTGATTTTTACCTTTTGTCTCAAGCTAGAATTTGCTCATTTGTCCAGACCATAGTAATTTAATTATTTTATGTGAATTTTGAGAGAAAAAAATTGTGAAGGATATTAAACCCTTCATTTTCTTTAAAAAAATAATTTACCGATTTAAATTCAGCTGCTTCGTTA
>JAVQJS010074636.1:0-17491 GCA_036024795.1 Galaxias rostratus
CACACACCATAACCCTCCCTTTCAAGCTGCTCTACCGTTGACCCTTCCCTCTATTTTCTACTTCTGTGAGACTAATCTTTGTACCTCTCATTCCTTCTCCTCTTTCAAAATGTTCTTCCCCTTTAATGTTTCTGTTTCTTTTCCTCTCTTTTTTTTTTCGGTTGATATATCTTCTACATCCTGATCATAATTTCTCTAATGTATCATAGACACATATAGACAGCAAAGTAACTGTAAGCAAGTACAGATCTGTGTTCCATGTTACATTTTCAATAACTTCACATCAATGTATTTAAACTATGTGTATGCATATTTGATTGAGACCCACTTACCAGTACTCCAAATGCAATGATCTTAAGCACACACTCCATGGAGAAGAGCGAGGTGAACACTATGTTCAGGTTGGCCAGCACCGATTCGTAGGCTGGCGATGCTCCGTCGTACTACTCGCGTGCACGCACAAACACACGCACACACACACACACACACACACACCGTACAGGACGAGTATAAAAACACACAAAGAGTCACTCTACAGCTTGGCACACCCAATAAACAGGCAGAAGATCACGTTAAAAGAAAGTTTAGACATAATGTAAAGCTAGTGTATTAAGAGGCCTAGACAAACATTATAAGAACTATTATGAAATCAAATGAAAGTTAGAGGAATATTTTGTTAATGTGTTTTTCTGGGTGGAAAACTCTAGAAGAACAACAAAAAGTAAAATAAAATACAGGTATAACAAAAATAAAAAAGTTAAAGCTTTGCCATCATAGAAGAGTGTGAGACTTATCAGTATTGAAGAATTTCTGCCATTCACAGTATTTCAAAGGCCCCCATATATGCTGCATGTCCAACGTCCAGATGTGTACCTTCATCATTAGCACGATGGTATTGAGAGCGATCATGGCCATGATAGTATACTCAAATGGCGGCGACACCACAAACTCCCACATGCGGTACTGGAAGCTTTGCTTGTTCTGAGGCATGTGTCGCGTCAGGGGCCTGGCGTTGATGGCAAAGTCGATACAAGCTCTCTGCAGAACACACAGCCGACAAAGACTGAAGAAGTAGGCCAACTAGACATTGTCGGCAGCTAACAATACTAGAGAATGATACCTTAATAATAATAATACATTATATTTATAAAGCGCTTTTTAAAACACTCAAAGGCGCTGAAGAGAAGCGTCTTCAAACAGTTTGGTAGCAAAAGTTTGTATGATATAAAAAGGAGAAATCGTATACAAAACAAGTTTATCGGTTACATTTTGGTTTCCATTACCAAACACCGGAGGTCACTTTACCATGTATAGTTGTCACCAGGATATGTTTGAAGTTAAATAATTTGGCCATTGTGAGTTAACAATTTATTTCAGCCGGCAATTGTCTCACCTCATTCTTTTCAAGACTATAGTCTTCCATCATCTTGTCTCCCTGCTCTTGGAAGGTGATGATGATGAGAGCCACAAAGATGTTGACGAAGAAGAAGGGGAAGACCACGAAGTACACCACGTAGAAGATGGACATCTCCATCCGGTACCCCGGACTCGGGCCCTGATTCTCATAAGTCGCATCCACTGAATGTTTCAGCACCCTAGGGGAGAAGCGATAATAAAGATGATGAAGAGGATACAAATAGTGTGTTTGTGTGAGCTGGATATAGGGAAAAAACATAGGAAGCGTGCGTGTGTGTGTTCCACTCACTGCGGCCACCCCTCTCCGGTAGACACGGTGAAGAGGGTGAGAAGGGCCCAAAGCACGTTGTCGTAGTGGAAATCGTACTTCTTCCACTCCCGCCTCTGCGCCTTCACTTCGTTATCGCGTTCATACACCAGGTATTCGCCCCTAACAAACAAACGTGCCGTAGCAGGCAGGAAATCATGGGGAAATGTATTTTCCGAGCTAATAGTATCAACAATAGTTGTTATGATGACTTGGATTTCTGCCTATGCAGGTAGATTTAAATAAAACACCATACTATACGTTAATACTGATGCCAAACATGACCAAACCAGGACACATCCTTTCCAGAATCTCCCAGAAAGGGCGTGGATTTTAAATGAAATGCACAGCACAAGTTTATAGTGTGTATCCTGACCTGCAATCGCGCTCAAACTCTTTGGACTCGTCAGTGCAGTAGAAAAACCTTCCTTTGAAAAGTTGCACCGCTACCACGGCAAAGATAAACATGAAGAGCATGTAGACAATAAGGATGTTGAGAACGTTCTTCAGAGAGTTCACCACACAGTCAAACACAGCCTGCACATAGAGAAGAAGGCACATACAAGGCACAGTTAGTTGTCAGGGAAATAAGATAAATAAACCTGTCATCTTTGAAGGCTGATAGTGGCATGACAGTTTGATGTCTCATCTGTAAGGTCGGCATGCACTGTTTTCACATCAACGTATCCAAGGACACTTAAGTAAGTAGACATGTCCTTAACCCAACTCCCCCAACCCCCGCCTACCCCCGCCAACAGTAACCATTATTGACTTTTTGGTAAAATAGTTTGGGTTGCCTATACCTTAAGCTTTGGAAGTCGCTTAATGGTCTTCAGAGGACGTAACACTCGCAGTACCCTCAAAGACTTGATGGTGCTGATGTCCTTCCCCTTACTACTCCCCCTGCGCACAAAAAGTTGTAGACAGTCAGAGATTGAAGGATGGTCAGGGGTCTGGAACAAGCTCATTCCTCTCCATCCAAAATGGCAGTCGCCAGCCATTCCTGAAATGTTAGTTGTAATCGAGTTAACTCCACTAGAGTAACTACGTCAGGGTTCGTTGAAATAGCAACACATGCAGTATTGCTATTACATTCTTCTGTAGCCTTATTGCTAAGTGTAACTTCAGCAGTTTAGCTACGTGCTAAGTGTTATTGTCTGTTACATGCTACAGTATGATAACATCATAGCAACCTGTATGCTATCGAAGCACTACAATTAAATTTACATTGCAATGCAATCAAATGCTTTGCAAATTGTATACGTACCCGACTAGCACATGCCCGATCTGTGCAGTTTACTCATGCTGCATTGAAACCTAGCTTTCCATGCTGTATCTTAAAATTATTCTATATTGATAGTTAGAGTAACACAGTACTTTTACCAGAGACAGCTAGGTAGAGAGTTTGGGCAGTGGGGTTCTGTTTTCACACACTAAGCTAGCATGTGTAAAATATTTTTGACAGATTTATAGATTGGAAAGAGTACATAGATAGATTGAAGGATGGTGCTGGTGTTCTTTAGAAAGTTGACTGGCGTATGCTGACTGGTGTAAAAGCTACAGTATATACTATATAAACTCCCTACTCTTGTTTAAGGAATAGTTTCTTCAGGCATCAAGATGGTTTCTCAATCTGAAGTCAGTGAAACAGTTGTGATCTGCCAAACTCTCTCCTTTTGGAGCTCTGTTCCATACACAGTAGTTTAATTTCACATATCCCTGTGGTATGATCTACTGGTCTTTCAACCTGGCTTTCATAAAGCTGGTTTCATGACATAGCAAGACAGCATGAGATTTTGTCTTGTATTTGCAAAGACAAGCATTTCTTAACAGAAAGGCTGAACCAAAACTCTTTCTTTTTTTGTGTGGGGATGTAGAATGGAACGTTTACATGTACACCTGTTTCATAAATATTAGAATTTCATTTATAGAGGTCGATTAAGATACGCTAACAAAAAGATTGATCAAGTTAGGAAATAAGATAGACTAGTATGTTAGTCAGGTGAACCTAGCATGTTCACTAACAACTTGCTATACATTCATTACCTAGCCATGAACTATTATTGAGCCTGGGCATTTCCTTATAGGGCAGCTTTCCCACTGAACAAACCTAAAACTGATCTATCATCTGACTTCTTGCGACTTTTCTTTTTCCCGGCATCAGAATCTTAAAGGCTAACAAATCATGTGAAAAAAATAAGTTAGGAGGTGAACATTTATAATGTTTATAGCTGCTTGAACAGCTACCTGATCTTCACAGCTGTTCCACCAGATGGACTGGAACGACCGACTGTCTATCTGTGTTTATCTAAGTCCGCGCGTGTGTGTTTGTGTGTGTGTGTGTGTGTGTGTGTGTGTGTGTGTGTGTGTGTGTGTGTGTGTGTGTGTGTGTGTGTGTGTGTGTGTTTCAGTCAGCATATTCTTTTGGGCAAACTTCTCTGCTTGTGCATAATTCTCTCTGTGCATGTGTTTGCGTTTCTAAGCCTGGCCTCACAGCTGTGCGTTTAAGCAGGAAGTGAATCTGCTCTTTCACAAATCAAGCTTTAAGTGATTAATCAATTAAAATATGACACTTTCAATGGTGTGGTTAATCATTTGAACCAATCTTTTCTAATACAATGCCTTACAATCTACTTGCTATGGGTCCATAAGAGCAGTGTGTACAGTTACATCCTTCTTCCTCTGCTCTGCTTCTATCACCTCTTCTCTGTATGTACAGTATGTCCCCTGGAGAAAGGCAGATCATTTTATTTTAGCTTTTTGTCACCATATACTACCTAATGTGACGGGGTCGGCCATCTAAAATGTTAGAAACGTGTAGGTTTTCCTACTAGATGTTTCTATGGATCTATCTAGTTAATGTGCTGAATCTATGGTGCTAGGGCTAGTCCCTAATGCTATTGTTCCGAATAAACGCTACAGGTCCTTTTCATCCCCCTACAGGAGGGTGACATGTACACACTCTAAGTCGTATTTCACTTCAGAGCTGGTCCACAGACAGACCAGGGTGAGCAAACAGATGGAGAGAGAAGAACCACAAATATAGCAGTCGACAGTGAGGATGGAGCGGAAGGATAGACAGATTTAAAAAAGAAAGAGAGGAAAGCCCTGTGTTTTCGAAGAACAAGCGCTGACGGTGCAGAAGAAGAAGAAAAGCAAAGAGAGAGCGAGAAACTTTACCCGCTGCCGCTCCTGTTTGGTGTCCAGACGGAGAGATGAGAGAGGGATGAAAGACAGCAAGACAACGTAAAGAGATAGAACAGAGATAGAGGCACAGGACACAGGACAGGGATGGGGAGCAGGACACACATCCATATGAGAGATTTCATTTAAACGTATACAGAGAAAGATCACAAGGCCTGCGTTTTACTTGTCAGATCATCCTTTGCACTTTTAACCACCCAAACCCCTTTACAAACACACCTAGTCATGTTTTTATGTATCGCTATGCCACTGTCAGACCACCCGCTAAACTGCTTTCATCATCTTTAAAAGTAGAGCCTTATTGATTTTGACTCCAGAAGGTTAAATGGGGGATAAGACTGTTACTGCAGTAAGTCTGATTCCAACCTGACTTCAGAAAAGTGCAAGGCAACAGTATGAGCCCAGATCTCTTGAGACAAGATTGCAAATGCCAGACTAATTAGATCAAAGGAGCGATAAGCATCTCCAGCGAGAGTGACCGCTCTATCTGGAGTGAGGTTTGATTTCCACCAAACGAATTAGAGTTCTATCTGTCTTTACTCCAGTCTATTCTGGCACTGTGACTGGTTTGAGTGGAATCTGCCAATCGACCATTGATGACTTTAACCCTCAAGCACATGCTATGCAGTGTAGCACCATGGGCTTATTCAATCAGACGGATGACTCTATCTTTGAGTCTGTTCCTGTTCGTGCCTTGAGGCTTGGTGAAAACCTCAAGGCTAAAATGCTGGTGTATGTCTGTCAACATGCCATTGAAAAAAGCCGTTCACCATTTACATTTGCAGTAAGCCAGCGCACAAGCAGTGTGGGTGTGATTGAGTCCCTTCACATAGTTACGTTTCTAATGCCTGATGTTACATTTTAGAGACATCCACTATTCCACTAGTGAAGAATGTTGTGTGTAACAAAGTACTGAATGTTTCTGTCGGCTCATGGTTAGCTTTTACCGTGTGTCCCATTTACCAATCCTAAAAACGCAGGCCTGACACAGATAGGGAGATAAAAAGGAATAAACAAACAAACATGTATACAGAGCACATAGAGACACACACACAATGCATAGTTGGATTTCTTTTTCAAAATACACAAAATATGGTATTATAATATCTATTATGCCATAATAAAAGACAAGCACTTTAGAAAGCAATACTCAGAAATTCACACAAAGATTTTGGATGAAAGTATATATATCATCGTTTTCAAGTGGGCACCTTACTTCCCAGATGTTTTTGTTGAATTGAACCCATGGCAACTCCAGAACGCTCATCAGTGAGCAATGGCAAACATACACATGCTGAATATATTGCTAGATAGTGATAGAACTGTGGTGGATTAGACCCACAGTTAAATGAGACCTGGATTAGTGCTCAGCCCTGCAGACAGAGGGAGGAAACACTGTCAGCTTGGAGCACTTGTCACTCAAAAACAAACTAACTAAGTTAGTATACTCAGTACTAAGTATAAATGCTTATTTTCCCGCTGATCTGTGGTCAGTAAAATTACCCATATGACACAGATTGATTAAGCAGACCTGATACAGGATCAGTGGTTAAGAAAGCAACACCTACAAAAAGCATTCAAAAGACTTCTACAAAGCTGACTCTCCCTGTTTTCACATTCACCAATATAACTTTATAAGCTTTGCCAATTACGATGGCGTCTACCCTAATCTTTCAGAGAAAGATGGTCAGAAAAAGGAAAGATGAAAGAAATTAGATGGGGAAGCGAACTGGTCCACATACTATCTCGCGCAGCCTGTGCAGAGCAGTCAGGGAAGCCCAAGATCGGAGGAGGAATTGGGATCGGGGAGGAAGGTTTATCCTTCTGCACCCACATTATTTGTCCTCTGTCTGTACTTGTGTTATCAAGGAAGATAAACCCTTTCTTTCAACGCTATTTATTACCTCCAAAAGAGAAAAGCTAAAGTTTAAGAGAAGGGCACAGGGAGTCTTGGGGGGCAAGGTAACATGTAAAGTATGCTGCTACATTTGTAAAGTAAAGTGATTACATTTTCGCTCCTTTAAGAATTACTTTATGACGTAAGTCATATGTGCAGCGCAACGTAAAGATCATAGTCTATGATCTTAAATTTGTTATCACATTTATGCTCTTGTTGCAGTAACTTGTGGTGAGTATAGCTATGCCCTCTCTTGTGTGTATATGAAGGCCTTCAACATACGCCTAGGTGCTCAGTATCCTTATCTGTGGCATCAAAATATATGGGCCCATCCATGGATTCAAATGGGATGAATGGATTCATGGATTCAATAATTTATTGCACTTGATATAGCGTTTCTGCAAACACCTGAAGCGCTTTACACTGTAGGTGGAGACTCATGGTTAAAGGGGTCCTATCCTCTTTTGGGGTTTTTACCTTTCCTTTGTATGTTAAATAGACTTTTGAACATGGAAAAGGTCTGAAAAGTTACAAGCCCCATAGTTCACACCAAAGAGAGCTACTCCCTCTCACAGACAACACTGCTCGTGAGATGGCTGCAACGCCTCGTTTGTCATCCAGTGTTATCTGTCGTAACTCATCTATGTCACAAACTCACACATTTGAATAATGCTTGGCACGCCCTAAACCACAACTAGTCAGAGCAGAGGCTGGGTGGTTTCACCATGTCGAGAAAACTGTTTTCTTCAACGCAAAGGCAAATTCCCTTTGTTTGTCCAGCTGACCTATCAGAACAAACTGGGATCATTAGAATGGGAAGAAGGGGACACAAGAGATTAAAAAAATATATATTTTTACTGAAGATTGTAGCACTTCAACCTATTCTAGTATAAATCCTAAATAAAGCTATGAACTTGAAAATGTGAATTATAGGGCCACTTTAAGTGGCCAACTTGTAGCACCCAAGCCGGTAATGCCAAAACAACAAATGCATGCCAGACTTGTTCAGCACCCATTGGTTTTAAAACCAAATGAAGATCCACAAAGGGCAGGATAAGGCCAACTTAAAATTAAACGTAAACCCCCCAGTCAAAGAACACTATGTATAGTTATCATGTCACTGTCATGTGGAGTGGGGATGCCACAGACCAGAGGGTGGAGTGATCTCTACTGATAAACCAACAGCACCTCCGGCTGCAACTGGTCTTCCATCCAAAGACATATCAGGACCAACCTCGTTTCGCCTCAGAGGCAAGCCAGAGGTGGGATGCCAAGTGCTAATGCTGCTGGCAAATACAATGTATCTGAATATAGCATGTAGTGGTACTACCTATTAAGCCCAGTTCAAATATGCACATATATACCTGTGTGTGTATGTGTATATATATTAATATACATATTACACACCTGTCAGGGTCTGGACACTGCTGCAACCAGCAGAGGGAGTTGGGGAAGCGCTCTAGGTCCTGTCATTCAGGATGATCGTTTTCACATGTTCCTTTAATCTGAGTGTTTGAATCTCTGTTTTCCCTGTTGCTGCATGTCTTGCAATTATTTAATACACTCAAACCAAAAGTCGTTGAAATGTTGCCGACTCTCAGTCTAGAAAGGCAAGACGTACGCAGTTGCAGCTTTTTCTTGCTGTTTGGTTGGCCGAGTGAAATTTTGTTTGAAATGCGTAAGCTAGTGCGTAAAGCTGTAAGCAAAGGGCCTGGGGATGGATTTGGAGATGTTCATACCAAGATGCCTCTTTTTTTAACGAAGCATACATTGCCAGTATATATTGAATGCCAGCGCTGAGGAGGGCATGCAAATGCACACATAAGAATCCTTTATGTGTATTGCTTGGGGTAAATCAAATAGTACATTCAGTCAGAGAGATTCCTTTATACTTCATTAGGGTAATATCTGTTTGGTGTGAGCATTTACACTTAAACTTACACTTGGCCTTTTTGATCTTAGTAACCTACTTGAAGAATATTTACTATTCGGGGGAAAAACTTAGTAATACCCTTTCTTTGTGAGGTAAAACCATGCAGATAAGTCTTTTGCCATAAGGGACCAAAAGGGCCCCTCATTAACACACTAGAGACCAAGCTTTAGTCCTAGGCGTGCAGAAGTAAGATAGGGCTGAAATACCTGCTCCAGTGATGACGAGGGTGGACCGACGAGTCCATGCCCGCTTGGAACCCCCCCACTGCTCCACAACAGAATTACCCGGGCACTAAAGGGTTACAGGTGCCTGGAGTGGTCCTCACTCCCACGCAGGAGGGGAGGGGAGGGGTGGGGGGCTGGGTTGTGAAAGGCAGGATTGGGGCGGGTGGATAAAAAGGCGGAGGGGGGGATTATGGTTGGGGGGACTAGGGTGTTGTTGGGGCCTTGTCGGGGGCTGGGGTGTTGATTCAGAGTCAGGTGACCTCTGACACCGCCTAATGCTGGAGCTAGAGGGGTAGGTTTAAAGGACGAGGGAGATTGAGGACTATTGGCTGTTTCTCGGTGTGGGCAGTGTTGGGGAAGGTGATTTGCATTAAGGGGAAGCTGGGGTAAGGTGTACCAAGGGAACCCACAAACAGGGGTACAAAGAAATTAACCTTTAAAAAATGAAAAATAAAAATACAATGGGGCTCTGTTCAGTTAGCAAGAGGTATGGGAGGAGGAGGGGAAGGGGGGGGGACTCACGTGAAGGCGAAGGCCACCAGAGCACCACTAACCACTATAAAGTCCAGGATGTTCCACAAATCGCGAAAATAGGAACCTTGGTGCAGGACCAGGCCCAGGTCCACCATCTGGAGAGACGAGGAGAGAGAAAGAAGCAGGTACAAGATGGCAAGCAGAAGCGAGGTGGGGGAGAAAGGAGGGATGGGGGAGAGAATGTAATAGGGATGGACAAAGATGAAGAGAAAGGATGGCAGAGAGAAACAATTGTTTTGGTGATAAAGAGGGGAAAGATGGAAGAGGAGGAGAACATGTGGAAAGGAAGTGTGCAAAAAAGGAGGAAAGAGAAAGAACAGAGTGCATGTGTAAATTACAAGTATGAAGGTCCAGGCGCCCTGGGGTGTACCCGAAAGCGTACCCCATCAAAAGAGCTCTTTCTCAATCAACATTTACCTTGATCAACATTTCAAAGGTGAACACTCCGGTGAAGACATAATCAAAGTAGCGGAGTACCTGTAAAGAGAGAACAAGAGGTAAATATAATCGAGGGACAGGCTTGAATTTTAATAAGAACATTTAAAATGCAAATCAAGAGTTCAATGCAGTATTGTGGAGAGTGAACCCCTAACCAGCATCCGAAAACGGACCAAACCATGTTGGACTGAACCATGGCTGTGTGGTTGTGGACAATGTGGACTCACATTGTTGCGGGGGGACTCAGGCCAGACTGGATCCTCAGCTGCAAGAGCGATGCTACTCATAGCGATGACCAGCAAGATACACATCTCAAAGTAGCGTAGGGTGCACACGTAATGGCAAGCCCGTCGGAACCTGGTCACACACACAAACACGTACATTTTAAGTGGTTATGGAATAAAGTATGTTCACTATGTGACATACATATTAACATATGTGTTGTCCATGTGTCTCTGTGTCCACCCACGGGTTGGTGGTTGAGAGGATGAACATGGAGCTGAAGGGAGGCATGGGCTTGGGTCCACCTTCTGTCCTCTCATCATCATCATCGTCCCCCTTATCCTCCTTCTTGGGCAAGGGCTCTGTGTTTGCATTCTTATTGACTGAACAGAAGAGGGATGAGAGGAACCAGTACTGTTCAGATGCACAATTGTGTGTAAAATATCGTAAAGAGAATGGCCATGCTTGAACTAAAACATGCTCATTTAAATGTAAAAACAATAAGTCCTACATTACACCAATTAGTAAACAGAACAGAAGGCACACGCATGCAGCAAATGTCACTCACCCTGTAGGATGGCATTACAAGAAGGAAACATGGGCATATCCAAAGCTGTGTAGTCTGGGTGAGGCAGCCGCGTGCGGGGCGCCATGTTCCCATAGGCATCCACCATCACCAGGCTCCCATGAGTGCTGCTGTTTGCCAGCTGGGGACCTAAACCAAAACCTGGAACCGGATTATGGTTGCTGGGCCGGTTAGGGGGGCCAGTGGCCAGTTTGCTGTTCATGACATTGTCCATGTCTTCGCTGTACTGGCTGTTCTGCCGGTGCTGGCTCTTCTGGATGGGCCGTGTGGTGGAGAGATTGGGGCCACTGCCATTCCTAGTTGGAAGGAGGAAGAAGTTGGTTAGGTAACGACATAAGGAAGTGGGGTTTGGGTTGGGGTTGAGGAGAATATTGGATATTGTTGACTAATGTTTGTTATGTTATGATGAAAGAGCAAAAAAAAAAACTAAAATTAACTAGTATTGAGAACAGGCAAAATCCCTGATTAAACAAGACACACCAATGTATAGTGTTGCAGATGTTCTTATTGCTTCTGGTAAAGTAACCTATCCTTCAGTTTACCTCCGGGGTCGGTGCTGTCTGGTCCTCTTCCCCTCGCCACCTTCCGTCTGGTTCCCATGGTGATGCCGCCTGGGTCTTTTCTCTCCTCCCTCCCCCCCACCCTCCTGCCCGCCGCCCTCTCCTCCCCCAGGCCCCTTGCACCTGTGCCTCCCTCCGCCTCCCCCCTCCTCGTCCTCTGTGTTGCGGCGGTGGGGCCTGGAGCGTCTGTGCTCCGAAGGGGCCGCTGTTCCGCCGTGGTGGTGGTGGCGTTTTGTGGGTTTCTCCTCCAACCCTGGCGTGGGGACGGGCGCGTCCAGACGGGTTTGGGACATGTGGAGGAGCTGACGAGTCTCGCCACCTGACTTGCGGCTGCGCCGGCTCTCTGCGGACTCGGTGCGCTCCATGGGGGGCCGACCGGTGTCCGAGCTTCCCCCTCCGCACTCCAGACGTGTCTGCTTGCGAATAAGCTGCTCATTGGCGTGCTGCTGGCTGAGGGCCTGGGCAGGGGCAGCCTTGTTGGTGTTGTTGTTGCGGTTCTCGTGTGGGTCCACCACCAGGGGGCGGTCCAGATGGGTCTTCATGTCGGTGCGGATGTTACGTGAGTGGTTCACCTAGGGAGAACAGGGGAGAGGAAAGGAGAGGAGAAGACACCGAGGAGAAAGGGGGAGACGAGAAGAAAAAGGACAGCAAAGAATAGCAGAAAGGTAAATACGTAACCAGAACATGCAGCATCAGCTCAAATTAGAGCACAAAAGACTGTATTTCTGAATACTAAGTTACTAAATCTAGTTAATAGGTCAAGTTCTTCTTATGACAAGTGCCTTTCAGTTGTGCAAAATGTGTGTAGTATGCTTAGGAAACATTTAACCCTCCATTAAGGGCTCCATCCATTCATGCCACCCTAACAATTCATACTACACCAGAAGAAGAAGAGAATGCCTGATGTTGTAGTTTTTACATTGTTCTCTTCCTCCCTGCCCGTCCTTGCCTTCCAGCGGTCCTCTGGGTCCAATTCGTTGTAGAGCGCCTCGCGGCTCGTCACCAGTGTCTGCCTGCGCAGCTCGTGAGTCCGCTGCTCCCAGACCGACTTGCTGCCCCCTTTGTTGTTCTTCTGCTGTTCTTTGCTGCATGGGCGGGGGGACGTAGGGATGGAGAGGGGAGTGGGAGAGAAGTGGAAAGAGTTAGAAGAGGTGAAATCAATTACTGTCCTAATAAAGCACACGCTCGCACTCTTACTCTTGCAGATACGCAAGATGACACACATCACACACACTCACAACAAAATTCTGTTCATATAAAGGAACATGTGCCAAAAATATGTGAGCCAATAGACAAACGTACACATTTGCATTCACACACACTAGGTATCGGGTCCTCTGGGTGGACCTAAACTACAGGGTAAATAGGAGGGCCACAACCGGATCAGATCACAGACTACGTTTCCCAAAGAAAAAGGCAAAAAGGCCCCACTTTGGGAAAGCCAAGGTTCGAAATGGAGGATGACACCGAGACACGACAAGGATTTTGACAAAGCCTACAGAAAACCCCATCCAAATAAAAAAAAACTAATTTGCGTCAGCAACAAAATCTTCTTAATGGACCTTTTTCTATTCAACCCGAGTTAACCCCTCCCTTTTCCCCAGAACCAACAGTCACCCACAGTAAAGCAACAGCCATCCTGTAAGGAGCAGCCAACAAAAACGTTACTCAGTTAACAGAAAACCAGGAAAGTATCCAAAGAATAAACAACTAAAGCGTGTAAAATGTATGGGAAAATATATGAACATTCAATACATAAAGGAAAGCATTGGGAAGGAGCAGGTGTAGCTAAAAGAGGAAGGGAAGGATATTGGTGGAGGGAAGTGTGGTGATCAAAACTAAATAATTAAATTAAGAAATAAATACCAGTTCAGAAAGGGGTCGGAGTCGTTGTGAGACTCCGAGTGTACTTTGTTGCTGAGGAGGGAAACGGTCGTTGAATGAGACGGTAAAGAGGACACCCACACAAACAGCAGAACTGTCACTAAAACACTCTGCCCAACTCACCAGTGGGCCCAGCTCCCTCTCACATGGCTGCTATCACATCAACAAACACTCGTTACTCTGTATGGCTTGCCTCCTCTTCCCCATGTTTTTTATAAGGGACACCATCTGCTCTGTCTTGAGCGGCGAACGTTTCATGAACTTCAGGAATCTCTTAACAATTTCAAACGTATAATTTTAACACATACATGCATGGTTAATCCTCAAATTAACTCCTCTTTTTGTTCAGCTGGTGAAAGGTGTTACATATTCATCTCGTTCAGAAACTCCTGCCATCTCTTTTCCCTTCGTCTAGAATAGCCCGTCCGCACTTTTTTCCTTCTCAACCTTTTTTGTTATTTTTCCATGCTACATGAAGGAAATTGATGACAGAACTACACAGAGATCATGTTTAACTTTGCATCACTGTAGAAATTTAAAATATTAGTCCTAAGAGTGAAAGGGGACGATTTGTTTTAGAACATATTTGGAAATCTCAAATGTGACGTATTGTTTGACCTGAAAAGAATATACGTTTTTTGGGGGGTACATAGCAAACAAATGGAGGACTTGGATTCACGTTTAGACCAAACGATATGTGGAGCATCATCACAGTTTCCTTGGTGAAACAGGTAGACCCAGGAACCTTCAACATAGTCTGGCTGTCCTTCGATATACACCAGCAATCAGAGGATTAAGTATAATCACCACTTTATCCAAAGCCCAAATCCTCATGTACTGTGCAAACTATGTGCTCAACCTGTCACTGAGAAAACATGTACCTATTTCAATGAGAGAGACTGATCACATTTTCACATTTGTACAGCAATACATCATAAAACACTATGAAATTCACCAAAGAACAAAATGACTTTATAATAATATTGAGCACCTTATGTTTACACACACACACTCCATGTATATCTAAAAAATTGCAATATGTCTGTTGTATGGACTGACATAGCATGAGAGAAATTAAAAAAACAGGGGAGAAATTGATTGTATGAGAGAGAAAGAGAGAAAGAGAGAGAGAGAAAGAGAAAGAGCGAGAGAGAGAGAGAGAGAGAGAGAGAGAGAGAGAGAGAGAGAGAGGGGGGGGGAAGGCGGAAACTGTCTGTGTGTATGTGTGCATGTGTGTATATGTTCTGATATTTCTCAGAGCCCATGCACACACCATGCCCCGTACTGTGTTACTGCAGGGAGCCGACACAATATGTGAACTTTACCGTGGAAAGGCTAAAAGACCCCACTGTGTGCCGAGGGATGAGATCAGAGACTCACTGCTGCTAACCAAGGATAGAATCATACACTAGCCTTTGCCTGTGTGTGTGCGCTTGTGTTTGTGTGAGTGTGTGTGTAGAGATAAAGATAGTATGTCTGTGTCTGCAAAATAAAAAGGGGGAGGAAAGTGGGCGAACGAAGAAACGTAGTGGACACATGCTCAACATTTGCGCCGTGTGTAAGGTTTGCATAGCGCATTTATCCCCGTAAATGTGTTTGCGTCACTACACGTATAAAGACAGATGATAGAGGACACGAGAGGAAGCCCGCCACAGGTTAAACCAACATAGAGGCGGAGAGGAACACTCACGCTGCAATGGAAAGGTTGGCGGCGGACAGTGGGCTGACTTCAGCCACCTCTTTGGCCTTCTGCAGGGCTACCTTCTTACTTGCAGCCTGCTCCTCCTCCTGCTCATCCTGAAGGGGAGATAGGCAAACATGAATGGAGACAGACGGGAGAACAGGATGTATGGCTGACAGTTTCTGGTCGATTGACCAATTAACTGGTCGACATGCTCCTGGTCAACCAAATTCTCATTGGCCGATTAATAGCTGGTTTTGTTGTCATATACTGTAATGCAATATTTTTGGGAGCGAAAGGGACCTACTGACCTGATATGTTTTACTTTTAAGAAAGAACATTGATTATTGATAACAATAACATAATTCCTCATTAAAAAACGTATTCTTCTTATTATTATTATAATCATTATTATTATGATCATGAATATAATTTAATGTAATTTAATCTTATTAAAAAAATTCTCAGACTTAAAGTACTTTACACAAATTGGTTGCCAATTACACAGAACAATCAATGAATGTACCTATAGCTATCAAACACTACACTCCGCAGCAGCCAATTTGCGCCAGACTTGCTAACCCAACATTTTGCTCACACACATAGGACACACAGACCCACTCCAGTTGAATTGGCAGTGATTGTTCAGGGTACTGGATGGTTGAAAAGACTATAAGACTTATATTTCAGTCATACTGCAAATGGGCTTTTTGTGTGTTTTTTAGATCACAGCTTAACGCTGTCCTTGACAATCACTCAGCTCGAAGGCTGGAACAGTTAACAATCCCATCCACCGCTAATTCTATGCAGGGTCGCGGGGGTTGGAGCCTATCCCAGCCGACATAGGGCGAGAGGCGGGGTACACCCTGGACAGGTCGCTGTTCTATCACCGGGCTAACACAAAGGGACAGACAACAACAACGCATATTCACATTCAGACTCAGACGATTTAGAGTCACCAATTAACCTGCCCATTTTTAGACTGATGGAGGAAACTGGAGTACCTTGAGGAAACACACACCAACATGGGGAGAACATGAAAACTCCATACAGAAAGGCCCTTGGATCAGGTGGGGATGAAACAAGGACCTTCTTGCTGTGAGGCAGCAGTGCTAACCACTGACCCATGCGCTAGATATCAATTCCATTTATTATTATTATTGTCATTACTATTATCATTATTATTATTATTAAACAGGATAAAACATTTTGTACACTCCTCAACTGGGATCACCTGTTTAGAGACTATTTTGGGCAAGGGCATTCTGGTTGGCTCTGAGTTGGTTATTATAATATCAGTAGGCTAAAATAATCAGATAAATTATTCAATATGATACAAATAGCTTTTTGTGTCTATTTAACATTCATTTAGGCTGCATGGTACAGTGGCCGATTTAGTTAATCCCCCAAACCCTTGTCAATTAACCCGAAATATGTATACTTTAAATCAACCAAGACTTTCTTTGGTTGACAACAGCACTAACAGAATGTGAGATTCTGTGAGATTCTGTGGCTTGGCAGGTGAGACAGAGAAATGATTTGAACAGAGAGCATTAGAGGTACCACTCTGGATTCCCTAGCAGTGTGTTTTTGTGGGTAGGAAAGCGGGGTCGGGTTTGGGGGGTAAATGTGTATTTTTGTTTGCAGACGTATTAGTGTCATACCTTGGTTAACTCCTGTGCATTGGCCAGATTGTCCACAGCGATGGCCAAGAACACATTCAAAAGAGTGTCTGAAGATAAATGGTTAAAGGAAATAGACAAAGGACTCAAACCAGCATGGGTGAGTGTGTGCGGATGTGTAAGCACACTTTTCATTCTGTATTAATGCCAAAAATGAATGTTTTGGGGTCCACATTGACCACATTGAGTGTGGACTCTGCATCCTATATGTAATTTATTTTTTGTGTAATCAAGTGCCTGACTGTATTTGAGCATAGGGGTGTTCTTATTTTCTCAAGGATACAGTTGCCAAAAAGTGTGAGCACGATGAAGAAAACAGAAAAGGCCATTCCCTTATTAACTCCGCCCTGCGACTTGATCCCGTCATACATCACCATGTTCCAGTCCTCGCCTGTTAAGATCTGATTGCACACACACACACACACATTTGAAAGGCATTAGAAAGTGTACAAAATTGTTTTGTAAAAACATTCCTTATACTATTTCTAAAGGGAAACATACAGGCACAGCTATGTAGTAGTACCACCGTATGCTTTGCTACTCATGTTAGATGTCATTGTATCGTCATTAAAAAAAGGCCAGTCTCCATTTTGTGGATCCATTCTTCCATTCATTCTTCCATTGCCTCCTCCTATGAGCTCCCCTTATTTCTCAGTGCCCTCCCCTATCCCCCACTCACCTGGAACACAGTCATTATGGCTGCAGGGAAGGTATCAAAGTTAGTCGGTGGAGTGCCATTCTCAAAATTAAACCTGGAAGGAAAAGACAAGAGATTGAAAACAAGAAAGGGAACAAGAAAGAGGCATGAAAAAGAAATAAAAGGAAGAAAAAAGCAATGAAAACACAAATTCAATTTAATTAATTTTAAACAAAAAAAGAAAAAAAATTGAGAAGAGGATAAGCAAGAGATGGGGAGAAGGTAG